>JAIUJO010000828.1:335000-337500 GCA_023846275.1 Vanilla planifolia | reverse complement strand
GAAGAAGGACAAGAAAAAGAAGAATAAGTAGTAGAAGAAGAAAAAGAAGAAGAAGAAGAAGAAGATGACGAAGAAGACAACAACGAAGAAGAAGATGATGATGATGAAGGCAAATAAGTTGAAGAAGAAGAGGTAGAAGAAAAGTAGAAGAAGAAGAAGAGGAAGAAGAAGAAGAGGAACAAGAAAAAGAAGAAGAAGAAGAAGAAGAGGAACAAGAACAAGAACAGGATGAAGAAATGGATGAAAAAGAAGAAGAAAAAAAGAGGAAGAAGTGGAAGAAGAAGAAGAAGAGGAAGACGATCATGAAGAAGAATTAGAAGAAGAAGTAGAAGACGAAGGAGGAGAAGAAGAAAGTGATGAAGAAGAAGATGTAGTAGACGAGGAAGAAGAATAAGGACAAGAAGAAGAAGAAGAAGAAGAAGAAAAAGAAGACAAAGATAGTGAAGAAGAAAAAGAAGAATTAGAAGACAGAGAGGAATAAGAAGAAGAATAAGAAGAGGACGAAGAAGAAGAGAAAGAAGAAGAAGAGGAAGAAGTGGAAGAAGAGGAAGAAAAGGAAGAAGATGAAAAAGAAGGCAAAGAAGAAGAAGAAGATGAAGCAGAAGAAGAAGATGAAGAAGAAGAAGCAGAAGAAGGAAAGGAAGAAGAATAAGGTGAAGAAGAAGAAGAAGATGATGAAGAATAAAAAGATCAAGAAGATGATGAGGAGGAAGAGGTAAAGAAAAAGAAGAAGTAGTAGAAGGAGCAGAAGAAGTAAAAGAAGAAGAAGAAGAAGAAAGGGAAGAAGAAGAAGAACTAGAAGAAGATGATTGAGAAGAAGAAAAAGAACAAGGAGATGAAGAAGAATAAGAAGGAGAAGAAGAAGAAGAAGAAGAAGAAGAAGAAGAAGAAGTAGAATAAGAAGAAAAAAGAAAAGAAGAAGATGAAGAAGAAGAAGAAAAAGAAGAAGAGGAAGATCAAGAAGAAGTAAATGAAGAAGTAGGCAAAGATGTTGAAGGAGAAGAAGAAGATGAAGAAGAAGTGGATTATGATGATGAAAAAATAGAAGAAGAAGAAGAAGAAGAAGAAGTAGAAGAAGGAGAAAAGGATGAGAAGAAGGAGTAGAAGAAGAAGAAGAAGAAGAAGAAGATGAAGATGTAGAAGAAGAAGAAAAAGAGGAAAAAAAAGAGGAAGAATAAGAAGAAGAAGATGAAGAAGAAGGACAATGAGTAGTAGTAGAAGAAGAAGAAGAAGAAGAAGAAGATAGAAAAGAAGAAGAAGAAGAAGAAGGTGAAGAGGAAGAAGAAGGAGGAGAAGAAGAAAAAGAGGAAGAAAAAAAAGAAGAAAAAGAAGAAGAAGAAGAAGAAGAAGAGTAATAAGAAGGATAAAGAGAAGAAGAAGAAGAAGATGAAGATGAAGAAAAAGAAGAAGAAGAAGAAGAAGAGGAAGAGGTAGAAGAGGAAGAAGAAGAAGAAGAAGATGATGATGATGATGAAGTAATAGTAGAACAACATGAGGAAGAAGAAGAAGAGGAAGAAGAAGTAGAAGAAGGAGAAGAAGAAGAAGTGCAGAAGAAGAAGAGAAAGGAAGGAGGAGGAGGAGGAGGAGAAGAAGAAGGAGAAGAAGTAAAATGAGAAGAAGAACAAGAAGGAGAAGAAGAAGAAGAAGAAGCAAAAGAGGTGGAAGAAAAAGGATAAGAAAAAGAAGAAGTAAAACACGACGACAAAGAAGAAGAATAAGATGGAGTTGAATAAGAAGAATAAGAAGAGGAGAATAAAGTTGAAGCGAATGAAGAAAAAGATGAAGAAGGCGACGAGGAAGATGCAGAAGAAGATGAACTAAAAGATGATGAAAAAGAAAAAGAGGAAGAAGAAGATGACAAAGATAAAGAAGAGGAAGAAGAAGAAGAAGAAGAAGAAGATGAAGAAGAAGACGTAGAAATTGAAGAAGAAGAAGAAGAAGGAGAAGAAGAAGATGAAGAAGTAGAAGAAGAGGAAGAAGATGGAGAAAAAGAAGGGCAAGAAGAATAGAAGAAGAAGAGGAATAAGTTGAAGAAAAATAGACGAGGAAGCTGAAGGAGAAGAAAAGAATAACAAGAACAAGAAGTGGAAGAAGAAATCGAAGAAGAAGAAAAAGAAGAAGTAGAACAAAAAGAAGTAGAAGAAGATGAAGAACTACTGGAGGAAGAAGAAGATGAAAAAGAAGAAGTAGGGCAAGAAGAAGTGTAGTAGAAGAAGATGCAGTAGTAATAAAAAAAGAAGAAGAAGAAGATGAAGAAGTAGTTGAAGAAGAATAAGAAGGACAATAGATAGAAGTAGAAGAATAAAAAGAACAACTAGGAATAGAAGAAGAGGAAGAAGTATAAGAAGAAGAGGAAGAAGAGGAAGAAGAAGAACGAGAAGTAATAGTAGTAGTAGAAGAAGAAGAAGAGGAGGAGGAACAAGCTAAAGAACAATAAGAAGAAGAGTTGGAAGAAGAAGAAGAAGAAAAAGAAGAAAAACTAGAAGAAGAAGAAGAAGAA
>JAIUJO010000828.1:312500-327500 GCA_023846275.1 Vanilla planifolia | reverse complement strand
AGAAGAAGAGGAAGAAAAAGTAGAAGAACAAGCTAAAGAATAATAAGAAGTGGAAGAAGAAGAAGAAGAAGAAGAAGAAGGAAAAGAAGAAGTAAAAGAAGAAAAAGAAATAGAAGAAGAAGATGATGATAATGAAGATGATGATCATGGTGATGTAGAAGACGATGAAGAAGTGGAAGAAGAAGAAGAAGAAGACGAAGGAGAAGAAGTAAGAGTAGTAGTAGCAAAAGAAGAAGAAGAAGAAGAAGAAGATGATGACGATGAAGGAAAATACAAAGAAGAAGAAGAAGAACTGGAAGAAGAAGATGAGGAGGAAGAAGAAGTGGAAGAAGAAGAAAATGAAGAAGAAGAAGATTAAGAAGAAGTGCAAGAAGAGGAAGAATAAAAAGAAGAAAAAGAAGTAGCAAAAGAAGGAGAAGAAGAAGTAGAAGAAGTAGAAGAAGAAGAAGATCAAGCAAAAGAAGGAGAAGAAGAAGAAGAAAAAGAAGGAGCTAGACTAGAATAAAGAGAGGAAGAAGAAGAAGAAGATACGGAGGAAGAAGATCAAGAAGAAAAAAAATTAAAAGAAGAAGATGAAAATGAAGATTGAGAAGAAGAAGTAGTAGCAGATAAAGGAGAAGAAGAGAAGATGATGAAAAAGAAGAAGACGAAGAAGAAGAGGAAGAAGAAGAAGGAGAAGAACAATAACAACAAGAAGAAATTGAAGGAGAAGTATAGAAAAAGAAGAAAAAGAAGAAGAAGATGAAAAAGTTGAAGAAGAAGAAGAAGTAAGAGTTGAAGGAGAAGAAGAAGAAGAAGAAGAAGATGAAGAAGAAGAAGAAAAAGAAGAAAAGGAAGAAGAAGAAGATGAAGAAGAAGAAGAAGAACAAGAGGTGGAAGAAAAAGGAGTAAAAAAAGAAGTAGAAAAAGAAGAAGAAGAGGAAGTAGAAGAAGAAGTAGAAGTAGAACAAGATCATCAAGCAAAAGAAAGAGAAGAAGAAGAAGAGGAAGGTGTAGGACTAGCGGAAAGAGAGGAAGAAGAAGATGAAATGGATGAAGAATATGAAGAAGAAGAAAAATTAGAAGAAGAAGATGAAAATGAAGATTAAGAAGAAGAAGTAGTAGCAGATAATGAAGAACAAGAAGAAGAAGAAGATGAAAAAGAAGAGGATGAAGAAGAAGAGGAAGAACAAGAAGAGAGAAGAACAATAACAACAAGAAGAAAGTGAAGATGAAGTTTAAGAAGAAGAAGAAGAAGAAGGAGAAGAAAAAAGTTGAAGAAGAAGAAGAAGTGGATGAAGAAGAAGAAGAAAGAAGAATAGAAGGAGGAGGACTAGAAGAAATAGAAGAAGAAATGGAAGAAGAAGAAGAAGCAGAGGAAGAAGATGAAGAAGAAGAAGAAGAAGAAGATGAAGATGAAGGTTAAGAAGACGAAGAATTAGAAGATGAAGAAGAAGAAGAAGAATAAGTAGTAGTTGAAAAAAGAAGAAAGATAAAGAAGAGGAAGAAGAAGAAGAACAAGTAGAAGAAGGTGAAGGAGAAGTAGAAGAAGGAGGAGGGGAAGAGGAGGAGGAGGAGAAGAAGAAGAAGAAGAAGAAGAAGAAGAAGAAGGGGGATGATGATGAAGAAGAAGGGAAAGAAGAAGAAGAAGATGATGATGATGAAGTGGAAGAAGAAGAAGAAGGATAGGAAGAAGAAAAATAAGTAGACAAAGAAGGAAGAAGAAGAATATGAAGAAAAAGAAGAAAAAGAAGAAGAAGAAGATGAAGAAGTTGAAGAAGAAGGAGAAGAAGAAAAACAACTATAGGAAGAAGAAGAAGAAGAAGAAGAAAAAGAAGAAGAGGAAGAAAAAAAAGAAGAAAAATTAAATGAAGATTAACAAGAAGAGGAGGAGGAAGAAGAAGAGGAAAAAGAAGTGGAAGAAGAAGAAAAAGAAGAACAAGAAGAAGAAGATAATGATGATAAAGAAGAATAATAAGAAGAGGAAGAAGAAGAAGAAGACTAAGAAGAAGTACAAGTAGAAGTATAAGAAGAAGAAGAAGAAGAAGAAGAATCAGAAGAATTAGAAGAAGAAAAAGAAGAAGAAGAAGACGAATTAGAAGACGAAGAAGATAATAATGATAATGATGATGATGATGATGATGATGAAAAAGAAGAAAAAGAAGAAGTTGAAGAAGAAGATGATGAGGATGAAGGAGAAGGGGAACAAGATGAAAAATAAGAAGAAGAAGAAGAGGAAATAAAAGAAGAAGAAGAAGATGAACAAAAAGAAGAAGAAGAAGACTAAGAAATAAAAGAACAAGAAGACGAAAAAGAAGAAGAACAAGAAGGAAAAGAAGAAGAAGACGATGAAGGCAGTGATGAAGAAGAAGAAAAAGATGAACAAGAAGAAGAAGAAGAAGAAGAAGATGAAGAAGAAGAAGAAAAAGAAGAAGATGAAGATGAAGGTGAAGAAGACAAAGAATTAGAAGATGAAGAAGAAGAAGAAGAATAAGTAGAAGTTGAAAAAGAAGAAAGATAAAGAAGAGGAAGAAGAAGAAGAACAAGTAGAAGAAGGTGAAGGAGAAGTATAAGAAGGAGGAGGAGGAGGAGGAGAAGAAGAAGAAGAAGAAGAAGAAGAAGGAGAAGAAGAAGAAGAAGAAGAAGAAGAGGATGATGATGAAGAAGAAGAAGAAGGGAAAGAAGAAGAAGAAGAAGAAGAAGATTAAGTGGAAGTAGAAGAAGAAGGATAGGAAGAAGAAAAATAAGTAGATAATGAAGAAGAAGAAGAAGAAGAGGAAGAATATGAAGAAGAAGAAGTAAAAGAAGAAGAAGAAGTAGTAGAAGAAGAAGATGAAGAAGTTGAAGAAGAAGGAGAAGAAGAAAAGGAAGAAGAAGAAGATGAAGAAGAAGAAGAACAAGAGGTGGAAGAAAAAGGAGTAAAAAAAGAAGCAGAAAAAGAAAAAGAAGAGGAAGTAGAAGAAGAAGTAGAAGTAGAACAAGATCATCAAGCAAAAGAAGGAGAAGAAGAAGGAGTGGAAGAAGAAGGAGCAGGACAAAAGGAAAGAGAGGAAGAAGAAGTGGAAGAAGAAGATGAAATGGATGAAGAATATGAAGAAGAAGAAAAATTAGAAGAAGAAGATGAAAATGAAGATTAACAAGAAGGAGTAGTAGCAGATAATGAAGAACAAGAAGAAGAAGAAGATGAAAAAGAAGAGGATGAAGAAGAAGGGGAAGAACAAGAAGGAGAAGAACAATAACAACAAGAAGAAAGTGAAGATGAAGTTTAAGAAGAAGAAGAAGAAGAAGGAGAAGAAAAAAGTTGAAGAAGAAGAAGTGGATGAAGAAGAAGAAGAAGAATAGAAGAAGGAGGAGGACTAGAAGAAATAGAAGAAGAAATGGAAGAAGAAGAAGAAGCAGAGGAAGAAGATGATGAAGAAGAAGAAGAAGAAGAAGAAGAATATGAAGAAGAAGAAGAAAAAGAAGAAGAAGAAGATGAAGATGTTGAAGAAGAAGGAGAAGAAGAAAAACAACTATAGGAAGAAGAAGAAGAAGAAGAAGAAGAAAAAGAAGAAGAGGAAGAAAAAGAAGAAGAAAAATTAAATGAAGATTAACAAGAAGAGGAAAAAGAAGTGGAAGAAGAAGAAAAAGAAGAAAAGATAATGATGATGAACAAGAATAATAAGAAGAGGAAGAAGAAGAAGAAGTACAAGTAGAAGTATAAGAAGAAGAAGAAGAAGAAGAAGAATCAGATGAATTAGAAGAAGAAAATGAATAAGAAGAAGACGAATTAGAAGACGAAGAAGATAATAATGATAATGATGATGATGATGATGATAAAAAAGAAGAAGAAAAAGAAGAAGTTAAAGAAGAAGATGATGAGGATGAAGTAGAAGGGGAGCAAGATAAAAAATAAGAAGAAGAAGAAGAGGAAATAGAAGAAGAAGAAGAAGAAGACTAAGAAATAAAAGAACAAGAAGACGAAAAAGAAGAAGAAGAAGAAGGAGAAGAAGAAGATGATGATGAAGGAAATGATGAAGAAGAAGAAAAAGATGAACAAGAAGAAGAAGAAGAAGAAGAAGATGAAGAAGAAGAAGAAAAAGAAGAAGATGAAGATGAAGGTGAAAAAGACAAAGAATTAGAAGATGAAGAAGAAGAAGAAGAATAAGTAGAAGTTGAAAAAGAAGAAAGATAAAGAAGAGGAAGAAGAAGAAGAACAAGTAGAAGAAGGTGAAGGAGAAGTATAAGAAGAAGAAGGAGGAGGAGGAGAAGAAGATGAAGAAGAAGAAGAAGAAGAAGGAGAAGAAGAAGAAGAAGAAGAAGAAGAAGAGGATGATGATGAAGAAGAAGAAGAAGGGAAAGAAGAAGAAGAAGAAGAAGAAGATTAAGTGGAAGAAGAAGAAGAAGGATAGGAAGAAGAAAAATAGGTAGACAATGAAGAAGAAGAAGAAGAAGAGGAAGAATATGAAGAAGAAGAAGAAAAAGAAGAAGAAGTAGTAGAAGAAGAAGATGAAGAAGTTGAAGAAGAAGGAGAAGAAGAAAAACAACTAGAGGAAGAAGAAGAAGAAGAAGAAGAAAAAGAGAAAGAAAAAGAAGAAGAAAAATTTGATGAAGATTAACAAGAAGGAGAGGAGGAAGAAGAAGAGGAAAAAGAAGTGGAAGAAGAAGAAAAAGAAGAAGAAGAAGAAGAAGATAATGATGATGAAGAAAAATAATACGAAGAGGAAGAAGAAGAAGATTAAGAAGAAGTACAAGTAGAAGTAGAAGAAAAAGAAGAATCAGAAGAATTAGAAGAAGAAAAAGAAGAACAAGAAGACGAATTAGAAAACGAAGAAGATGATGATGATGATGAAATAGAAGAACAAAAAGAAGAAGTTGAAGAAGAAGAAGATGATGAGGATGAAGGAGATGGAGAGCAAGATGAAAAATAAGAAGAAGAAGAGGACATAGAAGAAGAAGAAGTAGAAGATGAAGACTAAGAAATAAAAGAACAAGAAGACAAAGAAAAAGAACAAGAACAAGAAGAAGAAGAAGAAGAAGATGATGAAGACAGTGATGAAGAAGAAGAAAATGATGAATAAGAAGAAGAAGAAGATGAAGAAGAAGAAGAGGAAGAAGAAGAAGAAGAAGTAAACGAAGAAGAGGAAGAGGAAAAAGAAGATGAAGAACCAGAAAAAGGAGAAGACAAAAAGGAAGAGGAAGAAGAAGGAGATGCTGAAGACGAAGAGGATCAAGAAGAAGAAGAAGAGGAAGTTGGAGTGGAAGATTAAGAAGAAGAAGAGCAAGAAGAAGTAGAAGATGAGGTAGAAGAAGAGGAAGAAGAAAAGGATGAAAAGAAGAAGAAAAAGAAGAAGAAGAAGAAGAAGAAAAGCAAGATGAAGAAGAAGAAGAGGAAGGCAAAGAAGAAGATGTGGAAGAAAAATAAGAAGAAGAAGAAGAAGTTGAAGAAGAAGATGAGTAAGATGGGAAAGAAAACGAAGCAGAAAATAAAGAAGAAGAAGAAGATGAAGACGAAGAAGAAGTTCAAGAAGAAGAAGAAGAACAAAAAGTAGTAGTAGAACAAGAAGAAAAACTATAGGAAGAAGAAGAAGAAGAAAAGAAGAGGAAGAAAATGAAGAAGAAGAAGGATAACAGAAAGAAGCAGAAGTAGAAAAAGAAAAACTAGAAGAAGAAGAACAAGAACAAGAAGTAGAAAAAGAAGAAGAAGAAGAAAAACAAGAAAAGAAACAAGCTAAAGAATAAGAATAAGAAGAAGAAGAAGAAAAATAAGCAAAAGAAAAAGAAAAAGAAGTAGAGGAAGAAGAAGAAGAAGAAGAGGATGATGAAGAAGAAGACGAGGAAGAAGAAGAAGAAGAAGAAGAAGTAGAAGAAGAAGAAGAAGAGGAAGAAGAAGTAGAAGAAGAAGAAGTTGAAGAAGAAGAAGATGTGGAAGAAGTGGAAGAGGAATAAGAAGAAGAAGAAGAAGAAGTTGAAGAAGAAGATGAATAAAATAGGGAAGAAGAATAGAAGAAGAAGAAGAGGAAGTTGAAGATGCGGAAGATAACAAAGTAGAAGAAGAAGAAGACGAAGAAGAAGACAAAAAAGAAGAAGAACAAAAGGTAGTAGTAGAATAAGAAGAAGGATTATAGGAAGAAGAAGAAGAAGAAGAAAAAGAAGAGGAAGAAAAAGAAGAAGAAGAAGAAGGAGAACAGAAAGAAGTAGAAGTAGAAAAAGAAAAACTAGAGGAAGAAGAAGAAGAATATGAAGAAGAGGAGGAAGAATAAGAAGAACAAGAAGTAGAAGTAGAAGAAGAAGAACAGGAAGAGCAACGAGCTAAAGAATAACAAGATGAAGAAGAAGAAAAATAAGAAAAAGAAGAAGAAGAGAAAGAAGAAGTGGAAAAAGATGAAGAAGGAGAAGAAGAAGAAGTTGAAGAAGAAGATGATGATGAAGATGAAGAAGAAGAAGAAGAAGAAGAGGAAGAAGAAGAAGAAGAAGTAGCAGCGATAAAACAAGAAGAAGAAGAAGAAGGTGAAGAAGAAGAAGATAAAGAACAAGAAGTAGTAGAAGAACAAGAGGAAGAAAAAGTAGAGGAACAAGCCGAAGAATAATAAGAAGTGGAAGAAGAATAGGAAGAAGAAGATGATGAAGAAGAATGAAAAGAAGTAGAAGAAGAAAAAGAAATAGAAGAAGAAGATGATGATGATGATGATGGTGATGTAGACGACGATGAACAAGTGGACAAAGAAGAAGAAGAAGTACTAGTAGTAGTAAAAGAATTAGAAGAAGAAGAAGATGATGATGATGATGATGATGAATCCAAATAAGAAGTAAAAGAAGAAGTGGAAGAAGAGATTAAGAGGAAGAAGAAGAGGAAGAAGGAGAAAAGGAAGAAGAAGAAGATGACGAAGATGAGCAAGAAGAGGAAGAAAAAGAAGAAGAAAAAGAAGTGGCAAAAGAAGAAGAAGAAGAAGAAGAAGTAGAAGAAGAAGAAGATTAAGCAAAAGAAGGAGAAGGAGATGAAGAAAAGGAGCAGGACTGGAGGAAAGAGAGGAAGAAGAAGGGGAAGAAGAAGAAGATATGGAGGAAGAACATGAAGAAAAAAATTAGAACAAGAAGATGAAAATGAAGATTAAGAAGAAGAAGAAGTAGTAGCAGATAAAGAAGAAGAAGAAGATGATGATGATGAAAAACAAGAAGACGAAGAAGTAGTAGAAGGAGAAGAACAATAACAACAAGACAAAAGTGAAGGAGGAGTACAAGAAGAAGATGAAGAAGAAGAAGATGAAGGACAAGAAGAAGTTTAAGAAGAAGAAGAAGAAGTAGAAGTGAAAGAAGAAGAAGAAGAAGAAGAAAATGAAGATAAGTAAGAAGAAGAAGATGAAGAAGAAGAAGAAGAACAAGAAGGGGAAGAAAAAGAAGAAGGAAAAGAAGTAGCAAAACAAGAGGAAGAAGAAGAAGTACAAGAAGAAGTAGAAGTAGAAGAAGAAGATGAAGAAAAAGAAGGAGAAGAAGAAGAAGAAGAAGAAGAAGAAGGAGTAGGACTAGAGGAAACAGAGAAAGAGGAAGTGGAAGAAGAAGATGAAATGGAGGAAGAAGATGAAGAAGAAGAAAAATTAGAAGAAGAAGATGAAAATGAAGATTCAGAAGAAGTAGTAACAGATAATGAAGGACAACAAGAAGAAGAAGATGAAACAGAAGAGGACGAAGAAGAAGAGGAAGAAGAAGAACGAGAAGAACATTAAAAACAATAAGAAAGTGAAGGTGAAGCATAAGAAGAAGAAGAACAAGAAGAAGAAAAAGAACGAGAAGAACAAGTTGAAGAACAAAAACAAGTAAAAGAAAAAGAAGAAAAAGAAGTAGTAGTGGTAGTAGAAGAAGAAGAAGATGATGATGATGAAGATAATGATGATGATGATGATGAATACTATGAAAATTAAGAAGAAGGGGAAGAAGAAGAAGAAGAGTAAGAAGAAGAAGAAGATGAAGTGGAAGATAGAAGAAGAAGAAGAGAGAAATAGAGAAAAATAACAAGAAGTGGAACAAAAAGGAGAAGAAGAAAAGCAAGGAGACGAAAAAGAAGAAGAAGAAAAAGATGATGATGATGATGATGTTGAAGAAGAAGATGTAGAAGAAGGAGAAGAAGAAGAAAAAGAAGAAGGAGAAGAAGAAAAAGTAGTAGTAAAAGAAGAAGAAGAAGAAATGGAAGAAGAAGAAGAAGAAGAAGGGGAAGAAGAAGAAGATGAAGGAAAAGAAGAAGAAGAAGAAGAACAGGAAGAAAAAGAAGAAGAAGGAGGAAAAGAAGAAGATGTTGATGATGATGATGATGAAGAAGTAAAAAGAAGAAGAAGAAGAAGAAGAAGACGAACAAAAAGAAGATGAAGAAGTGGAAGAAGAAGAAGACGAAGAAGAACAAGAGAAGGAGCAGGAAGAAGAAGAAGAACAAGAAGAAGGAGACGAAAGAGAAGAAGAAGAAAAGGACAAAGAAGTAGAAAAGGTAGAAGAAGAGGAAGAAGAAGAAGAAGGCAGGAGAAATAAAGAACAATGAGAAGAAGTGTAAGAAGAAGAAGAATAAGAAGAAAATAAAGAAGAAGAAGAAGAGGAAAAAGAGAAGATGATGATGATGTTGATGATGATGAAGATGATGAAGATATGGAAGAAGAAGAAGAAGAAGATAAATTAGTAGTAGCAAAAGAAGAAGAAGAAGAAGAGGAAGAAGAAAAAAAAGAAGAAGGAAAAGAAAAAGAAGGGAAAGAAGAAGAAGAATCTGTAGGCAAAGAAGAAGAAGGAGAAGAAGATGAAGTCGAATAAGAAGAATGTGAAGAAGTGGAAGAAGAAGAAGACAAAGAAGAACAAGAGGAGGAGCAGGAAGAAGTAGAAGAACAAGAAGGAGAAGACATAGAAGAAGAAGAAGAAGAAGAAGAAGAAGAAGAAGAAGAAGAAGAAGAAGAAGAAGAAGAAGTAGGAGGAAGACTAGAAGAAAGAGAAGAAGAACAAGTGGAAGAAGAAGAAGAAGATGCAAAAGAAGAAGGCGAAGTAGATGAAGAAGAAGAAGAAGATGTAGATGAAGATGAAGGAGAAGAAGAAGATGAAGAAGAAGAAGAAGTTAAAAAAGAAGAAAGATGAAGAAGAAGAAGAAGAAGAAGAAGAATGTGAAGGAGAAGTATAAGAAGAAGGAGGAGTAGGAGGAGGAGGAGGAGAAGGGGAGGAGGACGAGGAGGAGAAGAAAAAGAAGAAGAAGAAGAAGAAGAAGAAGAGGAAAAAGAAGAAGAAGAAGAAGAGGAAGATGAAGAAGAAGCAGAAGGGAAAGAAGAAGAAGAAGAAAAAGAAGTGGTAGAAAAAGAAGAAGAATAACTAGTAGTAGAAGAAGAAGATGAAGAAGCTGAAGAAGAAGAATAAGAAGAAGAAAAAGAAGAAGAGGAAGAAAAAGAAGAAGAAGAAGTAGAAGAAGATTAACAAGAAGAGGAAAAGGAAGAAGAAGAAGAATGAGAAGTGGAAGAAGGAGAAGAATAAGAAGAAGGAGAAAAAGAAGAAGAAGAAGAAGTTCATGATGAAGAAGAAGTATAAGAAGAAGAAGAAGAAGAAGAAGTAGATGTAGAAGGAAATGAAGAAGAAGAAGAACAAGAAGAATAAGAATCAGAAGGAGATGAAGAAGAAGAAGACGAAGTAGAAGATGATGATGATGAGGATGATGACTATGATGAAGAAGATGAAGATGAAAAAGAACAAGATAAAGAAGAAGATGTTGAGCAGGAAGATTATGAGGAAGAAGATGAAGAAGAGAAAGGTGAAAAATAAGAAGATGAAGAAGAGGAAATAGAAGAAGAAGACGATGATGAAGAAAAAGTAAAAGAAGTAGAAGAGGAAGAAGTAAAAGAAAAAGAAGACGAAGATGAAGAAGAAGAAGAAGAAGATGATGATGATGATGATGAATGCTGTGATGAAAAAGTGGAAGAAGAAGAAGAAGAAAAAGCATAAGAAGAAGAAGAAGAAAAGAAGAGGAGGAGGAGGAAGAAGAAGAAGAGGAAGAAGAAGAAAAAGAGGAAAAAGAAGAAGAATCAGAAGAAGAAGAAGAAAAGGGCAACAAGGAAGAGGAAGAAGAAGAAGAACATGAAGACGGAGAAGATCAAGAAGAAGAAGAAGAAGAATAGGAAGTTGGAGAAGAAGATTAAGAAGAAGAGCAAGAAGAAGTAAAAGATGAGGAAGAAGAAGAAGAAGATGAAGAAGAAGAGGATGAAGAAGAAGAAGAAGAAGAAGGTGAAGAAGAAGAAGCTGAAGAAGAAGAAGAAGAAAAAGAAGAAGAGAAAGAGGAAGATGAATAAGAAGAAGCAAAAGAAGAAGAAGAAGATGAAGAAGTACTAGTAGTAGTAGAAGAAGAAGAGCTTGAAGAATAAGTAGAAGAACAAGATGAAGACGATGAACAAGAAGAAGATCAAGAAGAAGAATAAGATGAAGAAGAAGAAGAAGCAGGAGGAGGAGAGGAAGAAAAACAAGAAGATGATGATGAAAATGAAAAAGAAGAAGGAGAAGAAGAAGAAGATGATGATGATGATGAAGTAGAAGAAAATGAAAAAGTAGAAGAAGAAGGAAAAGAGAAGGAAGAAGAAGAAGAAGAAGGAGAAGGAGAAGGGGAAGAAGAAGAAGATGTAGAAGAAATAGAATAGAATAATAATATTAATAATAAAAAGAAGAAGAAGAAGACGAAGGAGAAGAAGAAGGAGAAGAGGAAAAAGAAGAGGATGCAGAAGAAGAAGAAGAAGAAGAAGAAGAAGAAGAAGAAGAAGAACAACAACAAAAGGAAAGGGAAGGAGAAGAAGAAGAAGAAGAAGGTTAAGAAGAAGAAGAAGAATAAGATGAAGAAGAACAGGAAGAGGAAGAAGAAGAACAAGATGAAGAAGAAGAAGATGAAAAAAAGGAAGAATAAGACTAAGAAGGGGGAAGAGGATGAAGATGAGGACAAGAAAGAAGAAGAAGAGGAAGAAGTGGAAGAAGAAGATCAAGAAGAAGAAGAAAAAGGGGAAGAAGAAGAAGAAGTTGAAGAAGAAGAAGAAGAAGAAGATGAGAAATAGAAATAAGTAGAAAAAGAAGAACAACAACAAGAGGAAGAAGTTGAAGAAGAAGAAGAATAAGAGGAAGAAGAAGAAGAGGAAGGAGAAGAAGAAGAAGAAGGAGAAGAAGAAGAACAACAAAAAAAGGAACAATATGAAGAAAAATAAGAAGTAGAAGTGGAAGAAGAAGAAGATGAAGAAGAAGAGGGAAAAGATGATGAAGAAGAAGAAGTAGAAAAAAAGAAGAAAAAGAAGTAGTCGACGAAGAAGAAGAAAAAGCAAAAGAAAAAGAAGAAATAGAAGAAGAAAATGAAGAAGAGGAAGGAGAAGAAGAAGAAGAAGAAAAGGAAGAGGAAGAAGAATAACAAGAAGAGGAAGAAGAAAAGAAGGTGAAGAAGAAGAAGTAAAGAAGAAGAGGAAGAAGAAGAAAAAGAAGAAGAAGATGATGTTGAAGAAGAAGTGGAAGAAGATGTCGAATAAGAATAAGAAGATGAAGAGGATGAAGTGGAAGAAGAAGAAGTAGAAGAAGAAGAAGAAGAAGAATAAGAAATGGAAGAAGATGAAGAAGAAAAGAAGAAGAAGAGAAAGAAGAAGAAGAAGTAATAGTAGTAAAAGAAGAAGAAGAAGAAGGAGAAGAACAAGAAGAAGTAGGACAAGAAGAAGAAGATGGAGAAGAAGAAGAAGAATAAGTAGAGGAAGAAGAAGAAGAAGAAGAAGAAGAAGAAGAAGAACAAGAAGAAGAAGAAGAAGAAGAAGAAGAAAAGATGATGAAAAAGAGGGAGAAGAGGAAGATGAAGATGAATAAGAAGAATAAAAGGAAGAGGAAGAAGAGGAAGAAGAAGTAGAACATTAAGAACAATAAGAAGAAGATGAAGAGGAAGAAGAAGGCGATGATGAAGAAGAAGAAGAAGAAGAACAAGATGATGATGATGATGATGATCTTGATGATGTTGAAGAATAAGAAGAAGAAGAAGAAGAAGAAGAAGAAGAAGTAGAAGATCATGAAGAAGAAGAAGTCAAAAAAGAAGAAAAGATGAAGAATTTTAAGAAGTAGAAGAAAAAGAAAAAGAACAATAAGAAGAAGAAGTTGAAGAAAACGAAAAAGAAAAAGAAGACAAAGAAGTAATAGTAGAAAAAGAACAACAGGAACAAGACGAATAAGAAGAAGAAGTGGAAGAATACGAATGTGAAGAAGAAAAGAAGTAAACAAGGCCGACTAAAAATAAGAAGAAATATTGGAGGAGGAGGAAGAGGAAGAAGAAGAAGATGAAGAACAAGAAAATGTAAAAGGAGAAGTAAAAAAAAGAGAAGAAGAAGAAGAAGAATAAGAAGAACAATAACAACAAGAAGAAGAGTAATAATAATAACAATAATAATAAGAAGAAGAAAAGAAGAAGAAGAAGAGAAAGAAGGAGAAGAATAAGTAGAAGAAAAATAAGAAGAAGAAGAAGGAGAAGAAGAAAAACAAGAATGGGAAGAAGAAGAAGAAGAAGAAGGAGAAGAAGAAGAAGAAGAAGAAGAAGGAGAAGAAGAAGAAGAAACAGAACAAGAAGAAGAAGAGTAATAATAATAATAATAATAAGAAAAAGAATAAGAGGAAGGAGAAGAAGTAGAAGGAGATGAAGAATAAGAACAAGAAGAAGGGGAAGTAGAATAAGAAGAAGAAAAAGATGTGGAAGATGAAGAAGAAGAAAAATACAAATAAGAAGAAGAAAAGGATCAAGAACTAGAGGAAGAAGAAGAAGTGGAAGAAGAAGAAGAAGAAGTAAAAGAAGATGTTGATGATAAAGAAAAGGAAGAAGAAGAGGAATGAGAAGAAGAAAAAAAGAACGAGAAGAAGAAGGAGAAGGTGGAGAGGAGGAAGAAGAAGAGAACATGAAGAAGAAAAAGAAGAAGAAGAATAATAAGAGGAGGAGGAGGAGAAGAAGAAGAAGAAGAAGGAGGAGGAGGACAAGAAGAAGAAGAGGAGGACAGGGAGGAGGAAGAAGAAGAAGAAGAAGAAGTAGAGGAATTAGATGAAGAAGAAGAGGTAGAAGAAGAAGAAGAAGAAGAAGAACAAGAAGAAGATGTAGAAGAAGAAGGTGAAGAAGTAGAAGAATAAGAAGAATAAGAAGAAGATTAAGATGATGATGAAGAAGACGATGATGAAGATGATCATGAAGAAGAAGAAGAAGAAGTAGAAAAAGAAAAAGAAAAAGAAGAAGATGTAGAAGAAGAAGAAGAAGAAGAAAAGAAAGAAGTTGAAGAAGAAGAACAACTACAAAAGGATGATAGAGGAAAAATAAAAAGAAGAATGCATAGAAGAAGAATTGGAATTAGAAGAAGAAGAATAAGAAGAATAAGAAGAGGATGATGAAGAAGTAGAGAAGAAGAAGAAGAGAAAGAAGATGTTGAAGAAGAAGAAGAAGAAGAAGAAAGAGAAGAAGAAGAAGAAAGAGAAGAAGAAGAAGAACAAAGAAGTAAAGAAGAAGAAAAAGAATAAGGAGATGATGAAGAAGAAGGAGAAGAGGAAGAAAAAGAAGAAGAAAAAAATGAAGAAGAAAACAAAGAAGAAGAAGAAGAAGAAGAAGAAGAAGAAGAAGAGTAAGAATAATAATAATAATAAATATAATTGGAAGTAAAAGGGAATGAAGAAGAAGAAGAAGGGGAAGAAGAAGAAGTAGAAGAAGAGGAAGAAGAAGGAGGAGAAGAACATGAAGTTTAAAAGAAGGAAGAAGAAGAAGAAGAAGAAGGTGAGGAAGAGGAAGAAGAAGACGAAGATGAAGTAGAAGAAGTAAAAGAAGCAAAAGAAGGAGAAGACGAAGAACATGAAGAAGAAGGTGATCAATAAGAAGAAAAAGATGAAGCAGAAGAAGAAGAAGAGGAATTGGAAGAAAGAGAAGAAGAAGTGAAGCAAGAAGAAGAACAACAAGAAGAAGAAGAACAAAAACAAAAAGAGAAAGAAGAAGAAGAAGAAGTTGAAGAAGAAGAAGAAGAAGAATAGAAAGAAGTAGAAGAACAAGAAGAAGTAGAAGAAGAAGAATAAGAATATGAAGAAAAAGAAAAAGAAGAAGAAGAAGAAGTTGAAGATGATGATGATCTTGATAATGAAGATGATGAAGATGATGAAGAATAAGAAGTAGTAGAAGTAGAAGAAGAAGAAGAAGAAGAAAAAGATGATGAAGAAGAAGAGGAAGAAGAAGGAGAAGAAGATGATGATGATGAAGAAGAAGTGAAAAAGTGGAAGAAGAAAAGAAGTAGAAGTGTAAGAAGAAGAGGAAAACTAAAAAGAAGTAGAAGAAGAAGAAGAAGAAGCTGAAAAAGAAGTTGAAGATGAAGATGAAGATTAAGATTAAGAAGAAGAAGAAGATGAACAAGAAGAAGAGGCAGAGGAAGAAGAAGAATATAAAGAAGGAGAAAATGAAGAAGAAGACAAAGAAGTAGAAGACAAAAAGGAAGAGGTAGAAGAAGTAAGAGTAGGAGAAGAAGAAAAAGAACTAGATGACGTTGAAAAAGAAGAAGAAGAAGATGATGATGATGAAAAAGAAGAAGATGAAGAAAAATTGGAACAAGTAGAAGAAGAAGAAAATGCAGATGAAGAAGAAACGTAAAGAAGAAGAAGAAGAAGAGGTAGAAGAAGATGAAGGAGAAGAAGAAGAACAAGATGAAGAAGAAGAAGACGAGGAGGAAGAAGAAGAAGAAGACAGGGAAGAAGAAGGAAGTAAAAGAAGAAGAAGATGGACAACAAGAAGAAGAAAAAGAAGAAGAAGAAAAAGAAGAAGAGAAAGAAAAAGAAGAATATGATGAAAAAGAAAAAGAAGATGATGAAGAAGAAGTAGATGATGATGATGATGATGATGAGGTAGAATTTGAAGAAGGAGAAGAAGAAGAACAAGCAAAGAAGAAAAAGATGAAGAAGAAGAAGAAGAAAAAGAAGAAGAAGAAGAAGAAGAGGAAGAAGAAGAAGAGGAGGAATGAAGAGGAGAAGAAGGAAAAGAATAAGCAGATGAAGAAGAAGAAGAAGAAGAAGAAGAAG
>JAIUJO010000828.1:302500-307500 GCA_023846275.1 Vanilla planifolia | reverse complement strand
GAAGAAGAAGAAAAAGAAGAAGAAGAAGATGAAGGCAAATAAAAAGAAGAAGTGGAAGAAGAAGAAGCGGGGGAAGATGAAGGGGTAGAAAACGAAGAAGGAGAAGAAGAAGAAGAAGAAGAGGAAAATGATAAAGAACAATAAAAAGAAGTGGAAGAAGAAGAAGTAGATGAAAATCAAGAAGAAGAAAAAGAAGAAGAAGAAGAAGAAAAATAACAATAATAATAATAATAATAACAAGAAAAGGAAGAAGAAGAACAAGAAGCAGAAGAGGAGAAAGAAGAAGAAGAAGAAGAAGATGATGATGATGACAATGATTATGATGATGGTGAAGAAGAAGAAAAAGAAGTAGTAAAAGAAGAAGAAGAAGAAGATGAAGAAGAATGAGAAGAAGAAGAAGAAAACAAGAATAATAAGAAGAAGAAAAAGAATAAGAAGAAGAAGTAGAAGAAGAAGAAGTGGAAGAAGAAGATGAAGAGAAAGAAGAAGAAGAAGAAGAAGAAGAAAGGGAAGAAGAAGAAGAAGAAGAAGAAGAACATGAAGGGGAAGAAGAATAGAAGACGAAGAGGAAAAGTTGAAGCGAAAAAGTCAAAGAAGAAGTAGTAGTAGACGAAGGCGAAGAAGAAGAGAAGGAGGAAGAAGAAGAAGTTGAAGAAGAAGAAGAAAAAGAAGAAAAAGAAGAAGAAGAACGGGAAGAAGAATAGATGAAATAAAAGAAGTGGAAGAGAAAGAAGAAGAAGAAGAAGAACAAGAAGAAGTTTAAGAAGGGGATGAATGAGAATAAAAAGAAGTAGAAGAAGAAAAAGAACAACATAGGGACAAGAAGAAGTAGAAGAAGAAGAAGAAGAAGAAGAAGAAGTGGCAAAGGAAGAAGGAGACAAAGGAGAAGAAGTAGTAGTAGAAGAAGAAGAAGAAAAAGAAAAGATGAAGAAGAAGATGAAGGCAAATAACAAGAAGAAGAAGAAGTGGAAGAAGAAGTGGAAGAAGAAGAAGAGGAGGGAGAAGAAGAGGTAGAAGAAGAAGATGAACAAGAAGAAGAAGAAGAAGTGGAAAAAAGATAAAGAATAACAAAACGAAGTGGAAGAAGAAGAAGTAGAAGAAAAATAAGAGGGAGAAAAAGAAGAAGAAGAAGAAAAACAATAATAATAACAATAATAATAATAATGATAATAATAAGAAAAGGAAGAAGAAGAAGAAGAAGAGGAGGAGGAGGAAGAAGAAGAAGAAGAAGATGATGATGAAAATGATGATGATGATGATGATGAAGATGAAGAACAAGAAGAAGAAGAAGGACTAGTAGTAGTAGTAGTAAAAGAAGAAGAATAAAAAGAAGTAGAAGATGAAGAAGAAGGAGATGAAGAACAAGGAGGAGGAGGAGAAGAAGAAGAAGATGATGAAGAAGAAGGAGAAGAAGAAGAAGAATGCGATGAAGGAGAATAATAAGTTGATGAAGAGGAAAAAGAAGAAGAAGAAGACGTGGAAGAGGAAGAAAAAGAAGAAGAACAAGAAGACGAGGAATAAGAGGAAGAAGAAGTTGAAAGTGAATAAGAAGAAGAAGAAAAAGTGGAAGAAGATGAAGAAGATTTTGAAGAGAAAGAAGAAGAGGTAGTGGAAGAGGAAGAAGAAGAAGAAGAAGAAGAAGAAGTTGAAGAAGAAGAAGAAGTAGGGAAAAAAGAAGAAGGAAGCAGACCAGAAGAAAGAGGAGAAGAAGTGGAAGAAGAAGAAGATGTAGGGGAAGAAGATGAAGAAGAAAAAGGCAAAGACGATGGTTTTGACGAAGTTGTTGTAGTTGAAGAAGAAGAAGATGATGATGACGATGATGATGATGATTATTATGAAAAAGAAGATGAGGAAGAAGAACAAAAGGTAGGAGAAGAAGAAGGTGAAGGAGAAGTATAAAAAGCAGGAGGAGGAGAAGGGTGAGAAGAAGATGAAGAAGAAGAAAGAGAAGCTGAAGAAGAAGAAGAAGAAACAGAAGAGGAAGAAGAACAAGAACAAGAACAAGAAGAAGAAGTGGAAGAAGAAGAAGTGGAAGAAGAAGAAGAAGAAGAAGAAGAAGGAGGAGAGGAAGAAGAAAAATAAGTAAAAAAAGAAGAAGAAGAAGAAGAAGAAGAAGAAGAAGATGATGATGATGATGATGAAGAAGAAGAAAATGAAGTAGAAGGAGAAAAAGAAGTAGTAGTAGAAGATGAAGAATAGAAAGAAATAAAAGAAGAAGATGAAAAATAAGAAAAAGAAGATGAAGAATAAAAAGGAGGAGGAGAAGAAGAAGATTAACACGAAGAGGATGAAAAGGAACAAGAAGTTGAAGAAGAAGAAGGAACAGAAGAAGAAGAAGAAGAAGTTGATGATGATGATGATTAAAAACAAGAACAAGAAGAAGAACAAGACGAAGAAGAGGCAGAAGTAGTAGTAGAAGAAGAAGAAGAAGATGATGATGATGATGGTGATGATGATGAAGAAGCAGAAGAAGAAGAAACAGCAGAAGAAGAAGAGGAAGAAGAAGATGATAAAGAAGAAGAAGAAAGAGAAAAATAGCAAGAAGAGGAAGAATAAGTGGAAAAAGAAGAAGAAAAGAAAGATGCAGAGAAAGAAGAACAACAATTAGAAGAGGAAGAAGAAGAAGAAGAAGTGGAAGAAGAAGAAGTAGAAGAAGTAGAAGAAGAAGATGATGATGATGATGAAGTAGATGAAGCAGATGAAGAAAAAGAAGTAGAAGAAGTGGAAGAAGGAAAATAAGTAGTAGTAGTAGTAAAAGAAGAAGAAGAAGCAAAAGATGAAGAATGATAGGAAGAAGAAGAAAAAAGAAGAAGAAGAATAACTTGAAGTTGAAGAAGAAGAAGGAGAAGAAGAAGAAAAAGAAGAAGAAGAAAAAGATTAAGAAGAAGAAGAGGAAGATAAAGGCGAATAAGAAGAAGTAGAAGAAATGGAAGAACAAGAAAAGGAAGAAGAAGTAGTAGAAGAAGATTCAGAGGAACAAGAAGAAGGTGGTGAAGTAGAGGAATAAGGAGAAGAAAAAGAGGAAGAAGAAGAAGATGATGAAGAATAAATGGATGAAGAAGAAGAAGAAAAACAAGGAGAAGAAGAAGAAGAAGAAGAAGAAGATGAAGGAGTAGTAGTAGTAGAAGAAGAAGAAGAAAAAAAATAAGAAGAAGAAAATGAAGAAAATAAAGAAGATGAAGAAGAAGAAGACGAAGAAGAGGAAGACGAAGAAGAAGAAGATGAAGAAGAAGAAGAGCAGGAAGAAGAAGAAGAAGAAGAAAAAGATGAAGATGAAGGAGTAGTAGTAGTAGAAGAAGAAGAAAAAAAAATAAGAAGAAGAAAATGAAGAAAATAAAGAAGATGAAGAAGAAGAAGACGAAGAAGAGGAAGACGAAGAAGAAGAAGATGAAGAAGAAGAAGAGCAGGAAGAAGAAGAAGAAGAAGAAGAAGGCAAAGTCAATGAAGAAGAAGTCGAAGAAGAAGAAGGAGACGAAGAAGAAGAAGAAGAAGAAGACAAGAAGAAGAAGAAGAAAAAGATGATGTTGAAGAAGAAGGAGAATAAGAAGAAAAAGGAGGAGGAGGAGGAGTGAAAGAAAAAGAAGAAGCAGATTATGATTAAGAAGAAGAAGAAGAAGAAGAAGAAGAAGAAGAAGAAGAAGATTAAGAAGTAGAAGACGAAGAAGAAGAAGAAGAAGAAGAAGATTAAGAAGTAGAAGACGAAGAAGAAGAAGAAGAAGAAGAAGAAGAAGAAGATGATGAAGAAGAAGAAGAGGAAGAAGAAGTAATAGTTGTAGAGGAAGAAGAAGATGAAAAGAGGAAGAGGAAAAGGTAGAAGAGGATGAAGAAGAAGAAGAAGAAGCAGGTGATGATGAACGAGATGAAGTTGAAGAAGAAGAACAACAAGAGGAACAAGATAAAAAACAAGAAGAAGAAGAACAGGAGGAAGAAGAAGAAGAAGAGGAAGAAGAAGAAAAAGAAAAGAAGAAGAAGAAGAAGAACAAGAAGAAGAAAAAGAAGAGGAAGAGGAAGAAGGCAATGGAGAAAAAGGAGGAGAAGAAAAAAAAGAGAAAGAAGAAGGAGAAGAAAAAGAAGAAAAGGATGAGGAAGAAGAAGAAGAAGATGATGATGAAAAAAGCAGAAGAAGAAGAAGAACAAGAAGAAGAAGAAGAAGAATAATACAAATAAGAAGAAGAAGAGGAAGAAGAAGAGCAAGAGAAAGAAGAAGAAGAGGAAAAAGTGCAAGAAGATGATGATGAAGAAGAAGAAGAAAGAGAAAAAGAGGAAGACGAAGAAGAATAAGTTGAAGAAAAAGAAGAAGAAGAAGAAGAAGAAAAGAAAGATGTAGAGAAAGAAGAACAACAACTAGAGGAGGAAGAGAAGACGAAGAAGAAGAAGTGGAAGAAGAAGAAAAAGAAGAAGAAGAAGAAGAAGTAGAAGAAGAAGATGAAGATGATGATGAATTAGATGAAGCAAATGAAGAAGAAGTAGTAGTTTAAGAAGAAGAAGAAGTAGTAGTAGTAGTAGTAAAAGAAGAAGAAGCAGGAGATCAAGAATGATAAGAAGAAGAAGAATAAGTTGAAGAAGAAGAAGAAGAATAAGAATAAGAAGATGAAGAAGATGATAAAGAAGAAGAAAAAGATTAAGAATAAGAAGAAGAGGAAGATGAAGGTGAATAAGAAGAAGTAGAAGAAGTGGAAGAAGAAGAAGAGGAACAAGAAGTAATAGAAGAAGAGGAAGAGGAACAAGAAGAAGATGATGAAGAAGAAGAATAAGGAGAAGAGGAAGAGGAAGAAGAAGAAGAAGAAGAGGAAGAATAAATGGATGAAGAAGAAGAAGAAGCAAAAGAAGGAGAAGAAGAAGAAGAAGAAGAAGAAGAAGAAGTAGGAGGAAAAGAAGAAGAAGAAGAAGAAGAAGAAGAAGCAGATGTCAAAGAAGAAGAAGAAGAAGAAAATGATTATGATGAATAATAAGAAGAAGAAGAAAAATAACATGAAGAAAATGAAGAAAATAAAGATGAT
>JAIUJO010000828.1:292500-297500 GCA_023846275.1 Vanilla planifolia | reverse complement strand
AAGTAGAAGAAGAAGAAGAAGAAGAAGAAGAAGTGGCAAAGGAAGAAGGAGACAAAGGAGAAGAAGTAGTAGTAGAAGAAGAAGAAGAAAAAGAAAAGATGAAGAAGAAGATGAAGGCAAATAACAAGAAGAAGAAGAAGTGGAAGAAGAAGTGGAAGAAGAAGAAGAGGAGGGAGAAGAAGAGGTAGAAGAAGAAGATGAACAAGAAGAAGAAGAAGAAGTGGAAAAAAGATAAAGAATAACAAAACGAAGTGGAAGAAGAAGAAGTAGAAGAAAAATAAGAGGGAGAAAAAGAAGAAGAAGAAGAAAAACAATAATAATAACAATAATAATAATAATGATAATAATAAGAAAAGGAAGAAGAAGAAGAAGAAGAGGAGGAGGAGGAAGAAGAAGAAGAAGAAGATGATGATGAAAATGATGATGATGATGATGATGAAGATGAAGAACAAGAAGAAGAAGAAGGACTAGTAGTAGTAGTAGTAAAAGAAGAAGAATAAAAAGAAGTAGAAGATGAAGAAGAAGGAGATGAAGAACAAGGAGGAGGAGGAGAAGAAGAAGAAGATGATGAAGAAGAAGGAGAAGAAGAAGAAGAATGCGATGAAGGAGAATAATAAGTTGATGAAGAGGAAAAAGAAGAAGAAGAAGACGTGGAAGAGGAAGAAAAAGAAGAAGAACAAGAAGACGAGGAATAAGAGGAAGAAGAAGTTGAAAGTGAATAAGAAGAAGAAGAAAAAGTGGAAGAAGATGAAGAAGATTTTGAAGAGAAAGAAGAAGAGGTAGTGGAAGAGGAAGAAGAAGAAGAAGAAGAAGAAGAAGTTGAAGAAGAAGAAGAAGTAGGGAAAAAAGAAGAAGGAAGCAGACCAGAAGAAAGAGGAGAAGAAGTGGAAGAAGAAGAAGATGTAGGGGAAGAAGATGAAGAAGAAAAAGGCAAAGACGATGGTTTTGACGAAGTTGTTGTAGTTGAAGAAGAAGAAGATGATGATGACGATGATGATGATGATTATTATGAAAAAGAAGATGAGGAAGAAGAACAAAAGGTAGGAGAAGAAGAAGGTGAAGGAGAAGTATAAAAAGCAGGAGGAGGAGAAGGGTGAGAAGAAGATGAAGAAGAAGAAAGAGAAGCTGAAGAAGAAGAAGAAGAAACAGAAGAGGAAGAAGAACAAGAACAAGAACAAGAAGAAGAAGTGGAAGAAGAAGAAGTGGAAGAAGAAGAAGAAGAAGAAGAAGAAGGAGGAGAGGAAGAAGAAAAATAAGTAAAAAAAGAAGAAGAAGAAGAAGAAGAAGAAGAAGAAGATGATGATGATGATGATGAAGAAGAAGAAAATGAAGTAGAAGGAGAAAAAGAAGTAGTAGTAGAAGATGAAGAATAGAAAGAAATAAAAGAAGAAGATGAAAAATAAGAAAAAGAAGATGAAGAATAAAAAGGAGGAGGAGAAGAAGAAGATTAACACGAAGAGGATGAAAAGGAACAAGAAGTTGAAGAAGAAGAAGGAACAGAAGAAGAAGAAGAAGAAGTTGATGATGATGATGATTAAAAACAAGAACAAGAAGAAGAACAAGACGAAGAAGAGGCAGAAGTAGTAGTAGAAGAAGAAGAAGAAGATGATGATGATGATGGTGATGATGATGAAGAAGCAGAAGAAGAAGAAACAGCAGAAGAAGAAGAGGAAGAAGAAGATGATAAAGAAGAAGAAGAAAGAGAAAAATAGCAAGAAGAGGAAGAATAAGTGGAAAAAGAAGAAGAAAAGAAAGATGCAGAGAAAGAAGAACAACAATTAGAAGAGGAAGAAGAAGAAGAAGAAGTGGAAGAAGAAGAAGTAGAAGAAGTAGAAGAAGAAGATGATGATGATGATGAAGTAGATGAAGCAGATGAAGAAAAAGAAGTAGAAGAAGTGGAAGAAGGAAAATAAGTAGTAGTAGTAGTAAAAGAAGAAGAAGAAGCAAAAGATGAAGAATGATAGGAAGAAGAAGAAAAAAGAAGAAGAAGAATAACTTGAAGTTGAAGAAGAAGAAGGAGAAGAAGAAGAAAAAGAAGAAGAAGAAAAAGATTAAGAAGAAGAAGAGGAAGATAAAGGCGAATAAGAAGAAGTAGAAGAAATGGAAGAACAAGAAAAGGAAGAAGAAGTAGTAGAAGAAGATTCAGAGGAACAAGAAGAAGGTGGTGAAGTAGAGGAATAAGGAGAAGAAAAAGAGGAAGAAGAAGAAGATGATGAAGAATAAATGGATGAAGAAGAAGAAGAAAAACAAGGAGAAGAAGAAGAAGAAGAAGAAGAAGATGAAGGAGTAGTAGTAGTAGAAGAAGAAGAAGAAAAAAAATAAGAAGAAGAAAATGAAGAAAATAAAGAAGATGAAGAAGAAGAAGACGAAGAAGAGGAAGACGAAGAAGAAGAAGATGAAGAAGAAGAAGAGCAGGAAGAAGAAGAAGAAGAAGAAAAAGATGAAGATGAAGGAGTAGTAGTAGTAGAAGAAGAAGAAAAAAAAATAAGAAGAAGAAAATGAAGAAAATAAAGAAGATGAAGAAGAAGAAGACGAAGAAGAGGAAGACGAAGAAGAAGAAGATGAAGAAGAAGAAGAGCAGGAAGAAGAAGAAGAAGAAGAAGAAGGCAAAGTCAATGAAGAAGAAGTCGAAGAAGAAGAAGGAGACGAAGAAGAAGAAGAAGAAGAAGACAAGAAGAAGAAGAAGAAAAAGATGATGTTGAAGAAGAAGGAGAATAAGAAGAAAAAGGAGGAGGAGGAGGAGTGAAAGAAAAAGAAGAAGCAGATTATGATTAAGAAGAAGAAGAAGAAGAAGAAGAAGAAGAAGAAGAAGAAGATTAAGAAGTAGAAGACGAAGAAGAAGAAGAAGAAGAAGAAGATTAAGAAGTAGAAGACGAAGAAGAAGAAGAAGAAGAAGAAGAAGAAGAAGATGATGAAGAAGAAGAAGAGGAAGAAGAAGTAATAGTTGTAGAGGAAGAAGAAGATGAAAAGAGGAAGAGGAAAAGGTAGAAGAGGATGAAGAAGAAGAAGAAGAAGCAGGTGATGATGAACGAGATGAAGTTGAAGAAGAAGAACAACAAGAGGAACAAGATAAAAAACAAGAAGAAGAAGAACAGGAGGAAGAAGAAGAAGAAGAGGAAGAAGAAGAAAAAGAAAAGAAGAAGAAGAAGAAGAACAAGAAGAAGAAAAAGAAGAGGAAGAGGAAGAAGGCAATGGAGAAAAAGGAGGAGAAGAAAAAAAAGAGAAAGAAGAAGGAGAAGAAAAAGAAGAAAAGGATGAGGAAGAAGAAGAAGAAGATGATGATGAAAAAAGCAGAAGAAGAAGAAGAACAAGAAGAAGAAGAAGAAGAATAATACAAATAAGAAGAAGAAGAGGAAGAAGAAGAGCAAGAGAAAGAAGAAGAAGAGGAAAAAGTGCAAGAAGATGATGATGAAGAAGAAGAAGAAAGAGAAAAAGAGGAAGACGAAGAAGAATAAGTTGAAGAAAAAGAAGAAGAAGAAGAAGAAGAAAAGAAAGATGTAGAGAAAGAAGAACAACAACTAGAGGAGGAAGAGAAGACGAAGAAGAAGAAGTGGAAGAAGAAGAAAAAGAAGAAGAAGAAGATGAAGTAGAAGAAGAAGATGAAGATGATGATGAATTAGATGAAGCAAATGAAGAAGAAGAAGAAGTAGTTTAAGAAGAAGAAGAAGTAGTAGTAGTAGTAGTAAAAGAAGAAGAAGCAGGAGATCAAGAATGATAAGAAGAAGAAGAAGAAGAAGAATAAGAATAAGAAGATGAAGAAGATGATAAAGAAGAAGAAAAAGATTAAGAATAAGAAGAAGAGGAAGATGAAGGTGAATAAGAAGAAGTAGAAGAAGTGGAAGAAGAAGAAGAGGAACAAGAAGTAGTAGAAGAAGAGGAAGAGGAACAAGAAGAAGATGATGAAGAAGAAGAATAAGGAGAAGAGGAAGAGGAAGAAGAAGAAGAAGAAGAGGAAGAATAAATGGATGAAGAAGAAGAGGAAGCAAAAGAAGGAGAAGAAGAAGAAGAAGAAGAAGAAGAAGAAGTAGGAGGAGGAAAAGAAGAAGAAGAAGAAGAAGAAGAAGAAGCAGATGTCAAAGAAGAAGAAGAAGAAGAAAACGATTATGATGAATAATAAGAAGAAGAAGAAAAATAACATGAAGAAAATGAAGAAAATAAAGATGATGAAGAAGAAGAAGAGGAAGAAGAAGTCGAAGAAGAAGAAGAAGAAGAAGAAGATAAAGAAGTAGATGAGGAAGAGGAATTAGAATAAGAAGAGAAGAATTAGAAAAAGACGAAGAAGAAGATGTGGAATAAGAAGAAGAAGAAAAAGATGGACAGGAAGTAGTTGAAGAAGAAGAAGATTGAAAGGAAGAAGTTGAAGAAGAACAGAAAAAAGATGAAGAGGAAGCTAAGATGATGATTAAGAAAAAAAAGAACAAGAAGAAGAAGAAGAAAAAGTAGTAGAAAGAAGAAGAAGAAGTAGAAGAAGAAGAAAAAGAACAAGAAGAAGAAGATTAAGAAGAAGAAGAAGAAGAAGAAGACAAAAAAGAAGAAGAAGATGAAAAAGAAGAAGAAGATGAAAAAGAAGAAAAAGAAAGATAAGAAGATGATGATGAAGAAGAAGACGAAGGAAAAGAGAAAAGAAGACGATAAAGAAGAAAAAGGAGAAGAAGACCAAGAAGAAGAAGAAGAAGAAGAAGAAGAAGAAGCAGAATAAGATGAACATGAAAAAGAAGAAGATGAAAATAAGGTCAACTAATAAGAAGAAGAAATACAAGCGAGGTTGGAAGGAGAAGAAGAAGAAGAAGATGATGATGGAGATGATGATGATGACGATGATTATGAAGAATAAGAAGAAGAAGAAGGAGAAGAAGAAGAAGAAGAAGAAGAATAGGAACATGAAGAAGTAGAACAAGAAGAGGAAAATGATAAAGAACAATATGAAGTGGAAGATGAAGTAGATGTAGATAAAGAAGAAAGAGAATAAGAAGAGGAAGAAGAAGAAGAAAAAGAAGAAG
>JAIUJO010000828.1:277500-280000 GCA_023846275.1 Vanilla planifolia | reverse complement strand
ATTAACAAAAGAAGAAGATGATGAAGAAGAAAAAGAAGAAGAAGAAGAAGAAGAAGAAGAAAAAATAATCAAAGTAGTAGAATAAGAAGAAGAAGAAGAAGAAGAAGACGAAGAGGAAGATGTAGAAGAAGAAGAAGAAGAAGAAGAAGAAGAAGAAATAGATGATGGCGGAGGAGGAAGGAGAAAAATAAAAAGAACAAGTATTAGAAAGACAAGAAGAAAAATAATAAGGAGAAAAAGAAATGAAGAAGGAGAAGTAGAAGAAGAAGGAGAAGCAGTACAAGGAGAAGAAGAAGAAGAATAAGAGGAAGAAGCAAAAGATGAAGAAGAAATAAAGGAAGAAGAAAAAGAACAAAAAAACAAAGAAGATGGAGAAGAAGAAGAAGAAGGAGAAGAGGAAGAAGAAGAAGAAGAAGAAGAATAAGAAGGAGAGGAAGAAGAAGAAAAAAAAGAAGAGGAAGAAGAAGATAAGGATGACTAATTAGAAAAAGTAGAGGTGAGTGATGCAAAAGAAGAAAAGTAAAAGAAGAAGAAGAAGAAGAAGAAGAAGAAGAAGAAGAATAAGATGGACAAGCAGAAGAATAGCAGAAGAAGAGGAAGAAGAAGATGACACAGAAGAAGAAGAAGAAGAACAAGAATAAGAACAAAAGGATGAAGGAGAAGGAGAAGAAGAAGAAGAAGAAGAAGAAGAACAAGAACAAGAAGTGGAGGAAGAAAATGTAGAAGTAGAAGAGGAATATGAAGAAGATTAAGAAGAAGAAGTCGAAGAAGAAGAAGAAGAAGAAGAAGTGGAAGAAGAATAAGAAGAGGAATTAGAAGAAGACAAAAAAGAATAAGAGGAAGATGAAGAAGTAGTAGTAGTAGAAGAAGAAGAAGAAGAAGAAGATGATGATGATGAAAAGGAAGAAGATGAAAAAGAAGAAGAAGAAAAAAAAATGAAGGATTAATTAAAGAAGAAGATGATGAAGAAGAAAAAGAAGAAGAAGAAGAAGAAGAAGAAGAAATAATCAAAGTAGTAGAATAAGAAGAAGAAGAAGAAGAAGAAGACGAAGAGGAAGATGTAGAAGAAGAAGAAGAAGAAGAAGAAGAAGAAGAAATAGATGATGAAAACAAGGCCGACTAATAAGAAGAAGACATATAGGCGGCGGAGGAAGGAGAAAAATAAAAAGAACAAATATTAGAAAGACAAGAAGAAAAATAATAAGGAGAAAAAGAAATGAAGAAGGAGAAGTAGAAGAAGAAGGAGAAGCAGTACGAGGAGAAGAAGAAGAAGAATAAGAGGAAGAAGCAAAAGATGAAGAAGAAATAAAGGAAGAAGAAAAAGAACAAAAAAACAAAGAAGATGGAGAAGAAGAAGAAGAAGAATAAGAAGGAGAGGAAGAAGAAGAAAAAAAAGAAGAGGAAGAAGAAGATAAGGATGACTAATTAGAAAAAGTAGAGGTGAGTGATGCAAAAGAAGAAAAGTAAAAGAAGAAGAAGAAGAAGAAGAAGAAGAAGAAGAAGAAGAATAAGATGGACAAGTAGAAGAATAGTAGAAGAAGAGGATGAAGAAAATGACACAGAAGAAGAAGAAGAACAAGAACAAGAATAAGAACAAAAAGATGAAGGAGAAGGAGAAGAAGAAGAAGAAGAAGAAGAACAACAAGAACAAGAAGTGGAGGAAGAAAATGAAGAAGTAGAAGAGGAATATGAAGAAGATTTAGAAAAAGAAGTGGAAGAAGAAGGAAAAGATGAAGAAGAAGAAGAAGATGGAGATGAAGAAGAAGAAAAAGAAGTAGATGAAGAAGAACACAAAGAAGAAGATGAAAAAGAACAAGATGAAGAAGAAGATGAGGAAGAAGAAGATGTAAGGAGAAGAAGGAGAAGAAGCAAAAGAAGTAGAAGAAGAAGGATAAGAAGAAGAAGAAGAAGAAGAAGATGAAGAAGAAGAAAAAGAAGTCAAAGAAGAAGAAGAAGAAGAAGAACAAGAAGAAGAAGGAGAAGAAGAAAACGAAGAAGAAGAAGAAGAAGAAGATGATGATGAAAAAGAAGAAGACGAAGAAGAAGAAGAAGATGATGAAGAAGAAGAAGAAGAAGAAGGTGAAGAAGAAGGAGAAGAAGAAGAACAACAAGAAGAAGACGAAAATGAAGAAGAAGACGAAGAAGATGAAGAAGACGAAAGAGAGGAAAAGAAGATGAAAAGGAAGATGAAGAAGAGGAACAATAAGTACAAGAAGAAGAAGGTGAAGAAGAAGAAGAAGAAGAATAAGTGGAAGAAGTTGAAGAAGTGGAAAAAGATGAAGAAGAAGAAGATGAAGAAGTAGAAGATGTAGAAGAAGAAGAAGAAGAAAAACAAGAAGAAGTAGGAGAAGTAGAAGAGGAAGAAGAAAAAGGATAAATAGAAGAATAAGAAAAAGAATTAGAAGAAGAAGAATGAAAAAATAATAATAAGAAGAAGAAGGAGATGAAGAAGAAGAAGAAGAAGGAGAAGGAAAAGAAAAAGCAAAAGTGAAAAAAGAAG
>JAIUJO010000828.1:270000-272500 GCA_023846275.1 Vanilla planifolia | reverse complement strand
GAAGAAGCAGAGGAAGAAAATGATGAAGAACAAGAAGATGAGAAAGAAGAAAAAGAAGAAGATTATGAAGAAGAAGAAGAACAAGAAGAGAAATAAGATAAAGAACATTAAGAAGAAATGGAAGAAGAAGAAGAAGAAAAAGAACAAGAAGAAGAAAAAGAGGAAGAAGATGAAGAAGATGATGAAGAAGAAGAAGAAGAAGAAGAAGGAGAAAAAGAAGAAGAAGAAGAAGAAGTAGATGTAGAAGATGAAGAAGAAGAAGTTGATTATGATGACGAAGATGAAGATCATTAAGAAGAAGAAGAAGAAGAAAATGAAGAAGCAGAAGAAGATATAAACGAAGAAGGAGAAGAAGAAGAAGAACAAGTAGAAAAGAAAGAAGAACGAGAAGACAAAAGAGAAGAAGAAGAAGAAGAAGAAGAAGAATCAGTAGAAGAAGGAGGAGGAGGAGCAGGAGGAGGAGGTGAAGAAGAAGATGAAGATGAAGAAGATGATGACGAACACAAAGAAGAAGAAGAAGTGGAAGAAAAAGAAGAGGAAGAAGAAGAAGAAGAAGAACAAGGGCTAGAAGATTAAGAAGTGGAAGAAGATGAAAAGCAGAAGAGAAGAAGAAGAAGAAGGAGAAGAAGTAGGAGAAGAAGAAGAAGAAGAAGAAGAAGTGGAAGGAGAAGAAGAAGAAGAAGGAGAAGAAGAAGAAGAAGAAGAAGACAGAGGAGGAGAAGTAGAACAAAGAGAAGAAGAAGAAGAAGTGAAAGAAGAAGAAGATGAGGAGGAAGAAAATTAAGAAGAAGAAGAAGAAGATGATGATGAACACGAAGATAATGATGAAGAAAAAGAAGTAGAAGATGAAGGAGAAGAAGAAGATGAAAAAGAAGAAGAGGAAGAAGAAGAAGAGTAAAAAGAGGAAAAAGAAGTAGAAGTTGACTTAGATGTATAAGATGGAGAAGGAGAAGGAGAAGAAGAGGAAGAAGAAGAAGTAGAAGAAGAAGAAGAAGAAGAAGAGGAAGAAGAAGAGAAAGAAGAAGAGGAAGAAGAAGAAGAAAAGAAGAAAAACAAGAAGAAGAAGAAGAAGAAGTGGAAGAATAAGAAGATGATGATGATGAAGAAGAAGAAGTTGAAGGAAAAGAAGAAAAAAAGAATAATAGAAAGAATAGAAGAATAAGAAGAACCACTGGAGGAAGAAGATGAAGAAGAAGAAGAAGTGGAGAAAGAATAAGAGGTAGAAGATGAAGAAAAAGAAGAACAAAAAGAAGAACAAAAAGAGGAACAAGATAAAGAACATAAACAAGAAGAGCAGAAAGTAGTAGTAGTAGTAGAAGAAGAAGAAGAAGAAGAAGAGGAAGATCACGAAAAAGAAGAAAGGGAAGAAGAAGAGGAATTATAAGAAGAAGAATAATAAGTAGATGTAGTTGGATAACAAGAGAAAGAAGAAAAAGAAGTAGAAAATGAAGAAGAAGAACAAGTAGAGGAAGAAAAAGAAGAAGATGAAGAGGAAGAAGTGAAAGTAGAGGAAAATGAAGATGAAGATGAAGAAGCTAAAGAAGAAGAAGAAGATAGAGAAGAAGAAGAAGAAGAAGAAGAAGGAGAAGAAGAAGAAGAGGAAGAGGAAAAGGAAGAGGAAAAATATGATTAAAATGAAGGGTGGAGGAGGAGGATGAAGAAGAAGATGATGATGATGAAGAAGAAGGAGAAGAAGAAGAAGACAAATAAGAAGAAGAAGATGAAGAGGACGAAGAAGTAGATGAGAAGAAGAAAAGCAAGGAGAAGAAGAAGAAGAAGAAGAAGAAGAACAAGAAGATAAGGAAGAAGAAGAAGTAGAAGAAGAAAGAAGAAGCAGAAGATGAAGGAGAAGATGGAGATGAAAAAGAAGGAGGAGGAGAAGAAGAAGAAAGAGAAGAAGATGAATAAGAAGAAGAAGAAAAGATGAAGAAGGAGAAGAAGAAGAAAAAGAAGAAGAAGAAGAAGAAAAAGAAGAAGAATAAGAAGAAGAAGAAGAAGAAGAAGAAGAAGAAGAAGATGATGATGATGAAGAGGAAGTAGAAGAAGAGGAAGAATTAGAAGAAGATGAAGAAGAAGAAGAAAAAGTAGGAGAAGAAGAAGAAGAAAATGAAGAAGGAGAAGAAGAAGAAGAAGACAAAGAAGAAGAAGAAGAAGAAGAAGGGGAAGAAGAAAATGGAGAAGAAGAACAAGAAGAAAAGAAGAAAAAGAAAAGGAGGAAGACGTAGATGAAGAAGAAGAAGAAGAACAAGATGAAGTAGTAGTAGTAGAGGAAGAAGAAGAAGAAGATGATGATGAAGAACAGGAATTTGAAGAAGAAGAAGAGGGTAAAGAAGAAGGAGGACGAGAAGAAAATGAAGAAGAAGAAGTGGAGAGGAGGAAGACGAAGAAGAAGAAGCAGTAGAAGAACAATATGGGGAATTAGAAGAAGAAGAAGAAAAAGAATAAAAGCTGAAGAAGTGGAAGAAGAAGAAGAAGTAGAAGAAGAAATAGTAGAAGAAGA
>JAIUJO010000828.1:260000-267500 GCA_023846275.1 Vanilla planifolia | reverse complement strand
AAGAAGAAGAACATAAAGAAGAAGAGGAAGAAGAAGAAGAAGAAGTAGAAGGAAAAGAAGAAGGAGAAGATGGAGATGAAGAAGAAGAAGGAGAAGAAGTAGAAGAAGAAGAAGATGATGATGATGATGAAGAAGAAGAAGAAGAAGATGAAGAAGAAGAAGAAGAAAAACAAGAAGAAGAACAAGAACAAGAAGATGAAGAAGAAGAAGAAAAAGAAGATGATAATGATGATGACGAGGGAGAAGAAGAGGAAGAAGAAAAGAAGAACAAGAAGAAGAAGACAAAGAAGAAGAAGAAGAAGGAGAAGAAGAAGAAAAAGAAGAAGAAAAAGAAGAAGAAGAACTTGAAGAAAAGAAGAGAAAGAAGTAGAACAAGAAGAAGAAGAAGGAGAAGAAGAAGTAGAAGAAGTAATAGAAGAAGAAGAAGAAGGAGAAGAAGAAGAAGATGATGATGGAGTAGTGTAATATGAAGAAGAAAAAGAAGTGGATGAAGAAGAAGACGAAGGAGGTGGAGGAGGAGAAGAAGAATAATTAAAAGAGGAAGAAAATGTAGATGAAGCAGTAGAAGAGGAAGATTTAGGGGAATTAGAAGAAGAAGAAAAAGGATAAGTGGAAGAAGAATAAAAAGAAGAAGAGGAAGAAGAAGAAGAAGATGAAGAGGAAGAAGAAGAAGAAGAAGAAGAAGAAGAGGATAAACAGAAAGAAGAAGAAGAAGAAGAAGAAAGAGAAGGAGAAGAAGTAGAAGAAGAAGAAGAAGACGAGGAAGAAGAAGATGATGAAGATTAAGGAGATAAAGAAGCGGAAAAAGATGAAAAAGAAGGAGCAGAAGAAGAAAAAGAGGAAGATGAGTATGAAGTAGTAAAAGAAAAAGAAAAGGAAGAGGAAGAAGGAGAAGTTAAGGAAGAAAAAGAAGTTGAACAAGAAAAAGAGAAAGTAGAAGAAGATCCTGAAGAAGCAAAAGAAGAAGAAGAAGATGTTGAAGAAGAAGAAGGAAAAGGAGAAGAAGAAGAAGAAGAAGAAGAAGAAGAAGAAGAACAAGATTAAGAACAAGTAGAAGGAGAAAAGAATGAAGAAGAAGAAAATGATGAAGATCAAGATGAAGAAGAACAAGAAAAAATAAAGACAAGAAGAATAAGAAAGTGAAGTAGAAGAAGAAGAAGAAGAAGGCAAAGAAGAACAGGAAGTAGAGGGAGAAGAAGAAGATGATGAAGAAAAAGGAGAATAAAAAGATGAGGAAGAAGAAGAGGAAGAGGAAGAAGAAGAAGAAGAAGAAGATGAAGATGAGAATTAATAGGAAGATGAAAAAGAATAAGATATTGATGATGATGTTGAAGAAGAAGAAGAAGAAGATAATGATGATGATGATGAAGAAGAATAAGAAGAAAACGAAGAAGTAGAAGAAGAAGAAGATGAAGAAGAAGAGATAGAAGAAGAGAAGAAGAAGAAGATGGAGATAAAGATGAAGAAGAAGAAGAAAAAGAAGAGAAAGATGAAAATAAGAAGAAGTAGGAGAAGAAAAAGAAGTAGAAGAACATGGAGAAGAAGAAGATTTAGAAGAAAAAGTAGAAGGAAAAGAAGGAGAAGGAGAAGAAGAAGAAGTCGAAGACGAGTAAGAAGAAGAAGAAGGAAATGGCTAAGAAGAAGGGGATGAAGAAGATGAAGAAGAAAAAGAAGAAGAAGAACAAGTGGAAGGAGAGGAAGAAGAAGAAGAAGAAGAAGAAGAAGAAGAAGAGTAGAGGAAGAACAACAATGGAAAGAAGTAAAGAAAGAAAACAACAAGAGGAAGAAGGAGAAGATGAAGAAGAAGAAGAAGAGGAAGAGGAAGAAGAAGAGGAAGTAGAAGGAGAAGAAGAAGAAGATGATAAACAACAACAACAACAAGGAGATGATGATGATGAAGAAGAAGAAAATGAAGTAGAAGAAGATGAAGAAGAAGATGAAGAAGAAGATGAACAAGAAAAAGAAGAAGAAGATGATGACGAAGTAAAAGAAGAAGAAGAAGAAGAAGAAGAAGAAGAAGAAGAAAAAGAAGAATAAGATAATGATGAAGAAGTGTAAGAATAAGATGATGAAGAAGAAGAAGTAGAAGAAGAAGAAGGCAAAGAAGAAGAAGGAGAAGAAAAAGAATAAGAAGATGAAGATGATGTAGAAGAAGAGGAGAAAGAGAAGAAGAAGAGAAAGAAGAAGAAGAAGTAAAAGAAGAAGAAGACAAAGAAGAAAAAGAGGAAGAAGAAGAAGAAGAATAATAATAAGAAGTTGATGCAGAAGAAGGAGAAGAAGAAGAAGAAGAGGAGGAAGAAGAATGGAAAGAAGAAGAAGTAGAGGAAGAAGAAGAAGAATAAGGAGAAGAATAAAAGGAAGAAGAAACAAAAGGAGGCAAAGAAGAAGAGAAAAAAGAAGAAAAAGTAGTGGTAGCAGTAGTAGAAGAATAAGAAGAAGAAGAAGAAGATGATGATGATGATGATGATGAAGAAGAAGATGAAGAAGAATAATAAGAAGAAGAGGAGCAAGAAGAAATAGTAGTAGTAGAAGAAGAGGAAGAAAAGAAAGAAGAATAGAAAGTAGTAGAAGAAGAAGAAGCAGAAGATGAGGAAGATAAAGAAAATGTTGAAGAAGATGAAGAAAATGAAGAAGAAGAAGATGAAGAAGAAGATTAGAAGTGGAAGTAGAAGAAAAAGAAGAAGAAGAAGAAGAAGAAAAAGAAGAAGAACATGATGATGATGAAGAGGAAGAAGAAGTGGAAGAAAAAGAAGGAGAAGAAGAAGAAGAAGAAGAAGAAGGAAGAGAAGAAGAAGAAGAAAAAGAAGATGGAGAAGAAGAAGAAGAAGGAGAAGTAGGAGAAGGAGAAGAAGAAGAAGAAAAACAAGAACAAGAAGGAGAAGAATTAGAAGAATTAGAAGAAGAAGAAGAAGAAGAAGGAGAAGAATTAGAAGAATTAGAAGAAGAAGAAGAAGAAGAAGTAGAAGAAAAAGAAGAAGAAGAAGAAGCAGAAGAATAAGTAGAAAAAGTAGAAAAAGAATAAGAGGAACTTGAATAAGAAGAAGAAGAAAACAATGAAGAAGATGAAGGAGAAATCGTTGGAGTAGAAGAAGAAGAAAAAGAAGAAGAAGAGGAAGGAGAAGAAGAAGAAGAAGAAGAAGAAGAAGTGGAAGAAGAGGAAGAAGAAAAAGAGGAAGAAGAAGATGACGAAGTGGAGCAAGAAGAAGAAGAAGTACAAGAGGAAGAAGAAGAAGAAGAAGAACATGAAGAAGAAGTAGAAGAAGAACAAGAAGACAGAGAAGAACATGACGAAGAATACGAAGAAGAAGAAGAAGAAGACGAAGAAGAAGATGTTGAAGAAGATTAATTACAGGAAGAAGATGTGGAGGAAATAGAAAAAGAAAAGTAGTAGTAGTAGAACTAGAAGAAGTGGAAGAAGTAGAAAAAGATGATAAGGAGAAAGATGAAGAAGGAGAAAAAGAAGAAGAAGAAGCTTAAAAATAAGAAGAAGAAGAAGATGATGAAGATGATGATGATGAAAAGGAAGAAGAGAATGAAGAACAAATGGAAGAGAATGAAGAAGAAAAACATGAAGAACAAGAAGAAGAAGAAGAATACGAAATAAAAGAAGAAGAGGACTATGAAGAAGAGGAAAAAGACAGAAGAAGAAAGAGAAAAAGAAGAAGTAGAAAAAGAAGAAGAAAAAGTTCAAGAAGTAGAAGTGAAAGAAGAAGAAGAAGAAGAGGAAGTAGAAGAAAAAGTTGAAGAAGGAGATCAAGTAGAAGAAGAAGAATATTACGAAGTTGAAGAAGAATAAGTATAAGAAGAAGTAGAAGAAATAAAAAAAGAGGAAGTTGATGGTGATGAAGAATAAGAAGAAGATCACATTGAAGAAGAAGATAAAGAAGAAGAAGAAGAAGAAGAAGTCGAAGACGAAGAAGAAGAAGACGAAGAAGAAGTAGTAGTAGGAAAAGAGAAGAAGAAGAAGAGGATGAAGAAGAAGCAGACAAAGAAGAGGAAGAGAAAGATGAAGAATGAGAAGTGGAACAAGAGGAAAAACATCAAGTTGAAAAAAAGAAGAAGAAGCTAACAAGAATGACTAGGAAAAAAAGAAGTAGAGGAAGAAGAAGAAGAAGAAGAAGAAGAAGAAGAAAAGGAAGAAGAAGAGTAAGAAGAAGAAGAAGAAAAAGAAGAGGAAGAAGATGTAGAAGAATAAAAAGGAGAAAATGAAGAGAAAGAAGAAAAAGATGATGAAGAGGAAGAATATGAACAAGAAAAAGAAGAAGAAGGAAAGGAAATAGAAGAAGTGGAAGTTGAAGGAGAAGAAGTAGAAGATGAAGGAGAAGAAGGAAAAGAAGAAGAGGAAGAAGAGGAAGAAGAAGAAGAAGTAAAAGAAGAAGAAGAGGTCAAAGCAGAAGAAGAGGAAGAAGAAGAAGATGAAGAAGAAGAAGAAGAAGAAAAAGAAGAAGAAGATAGAAGATGAAGTTAAAGAAAAAGAAAGAGTAGAGCAAGAAGTGGAGGAAGAAGAAAAAGTTGAAGAGGAACAAGATGAAGATGATGAAGAAGAAGAAGTGGAAGATGAAAGGGAAGTTGAAGAAAAAGAAGAAGAAGAAGAAGTAAAAGAAGAAGTAGGAGAACATGCGGAAGATGATGATGATGATGAAGAGGAAAAAAGAAGAAGATGAAAACAACAAGAAGAAGAAGATGAAGAAAGTGGAGAAGAAGAAGAACAGAATTAGGAGAAGAAGAACAATAAGAAGAAAGAGAAGAAGAAGAAGTAGAAGAAGAAGAAGAAGAAGAAGAAGAAGATGATGATGATGAAGAAGTTGATGATGATAATGAACAAGAAGAAGAACAGGAAGGAAAAGTAGATGAAGAAGAAAAACAACAAGAAGAAGAAGAAAGAGAAGAAGAAGAGGAGAAGTTGGTGAAGAAGAAGAATAAGAAGAAAGAGCAGAAGAAGAAGAAGAAGTAGAAGAAGAAGAAGAAGAAGAAGAAGAAGATGAAGGTTAAAAAGAAGTAGAAGAAGATTAAGAAGAAAAGAAAGAAGAAGAAGAAGAAAATTATGTAGAAAAAGGCAAAGAAGAAGAAAATGATGAAAAAGAACAAGAAGAAGAAGAAAAGATCAAGATAAGAAGAAGAAGAAGAAAATGAAGAAGAAGAAGAAGAAGATGATGGAGGAGAAGATGAACAAGGAAAAGAAGAAGAAGAAGGGGAAGAAGTAGAGGAAGAAGAAGAAAAAGAAGAAAATAAGCTGAAGAAAATGAAGAAGTTGAAGATTATGAAGAAGAAGGAGAAGAAGAAAAGGAAGAAGAAGAAGAAGGAGGGGAAGAAGGAGAGGAAGAAGAAGAAAAGCAAGTAGAAGAAGAAGAGGTAGAAGTAGAAGAAGAGGAAGAAGAAGAAGAAGAAGAAGAAGAAATAGTAGAAGAAGTAGAGTAAAAGAACAAATAGAAGAAGAGGAAGACTAGTAGAGGATGAAGAACAATAACAACAATAAAAAGAAAAAGAAGAAGAATAAGAAGAAGAACAAGAAGAAGAAGAAAAAGAAAAATAAGGAGAAAAAGGAGTAGAAGAAGACGAAGAGAAAAGAAAAAGATGGAAAAGAAGAAGAAGAAGAAGAAAAAGTGGTAGAGGAAAATGAAGTGGAAGAAGAGGAAGAAGAAGAAGAAAATATGGAAGAAGAAAATGATGAGGAAGAAGAAGAAGATGAACTAGAAGAAGAAGAAGAAGAAGAAGAAGAATAAGAACAAGATTAAGGAGACGAATGAGGAGAAGTTTAAAAAGAAGGAGGAGAAGAAGTAGAGCAAGAAGAAGAAGAAAGAAAATGGGAAGAAGTTCAAGAAGATGAAGAAGAAGATGAAGACGAATATGCTGACGAATAAATCGATGAAGATGAAGAAGATGATGAAGGCGAAGAAGAAGAAGAAGAAGATGATGACGAAGAAGAAGAAGAAGAAGAAGATGAAGGATAAGAGATAGAAGAAGAAGAAGGAGAAGAAGTGGTATAAAAAGAAAAAGAAGAAGAAGATGAAGAGGTAGAAGAGGAAGAGGAAGAAGATGAGGTGGAAGAAGAAGAGGAGGAAGTAGAAGAAGATGATAAAAAGGAAGATGGTGAAGAAGAAGACGAAGATGTTATGGTAGATGATGATGATGAAGAAGAAGACGAAGAAAAAAATGAGGAAGAAGAAAACATGGACCAAGAGGACAAGAGGAAGACGAAGACGAAGAAGAAGAAGAAGAAGAAGAACAAGAAGAAGAATAAGAATAAAAAGAATAAGAACAAGAGGAAAGAGAAGAAGAAGAAGAAGAAGAAAAGGAAGAAAGAGAAGAAGAAGAAGAAGAAGAGGAAGAAGAAGAAGATGATGAAGAAGAAGAAGAAGATGATGAACAATAATAATAATAATAATAATATTAAGATGATGAAGATGAAAAAGAAGAAGAAGAAAAAGAAAAAATGAAGAAGAAGAAGAAGAGGAAGAAGAAGAGGAAGATGAAGAAGAAACAGATGAAGTACCAGAAGAAGAAGAAGAAGAAGAAGAAGAAGAAGAAGAACAAGTGGAGGATGAAGAAGAAGATGATGATGAAGAAGAAGAAGAAGAAGAAGAAGACATTGTAAAAGAAGAGGAGGAGGAAGAAGAAGAAGAAGAAGAATAAGTAGTAGAGGAAGAAGAAGAAGAAGAAGAAGGAGAATAAAAACAAGAAGGAGATGAAGATAAAGACGAAAGGGAAGAAGAATAAGAAGAAGAAAAAGAAGAAGAAGAAGAAGAAGAATAAGAAGATCAAGATGATGAAGAAGAAGAAGATGACGAAGAAGAAGATGAAGAAGAAGAATAAGAATAAGAAGAAGAAGAAGCAGAAGAAGAAGAAGAAGAAGAAGAAGGTGATGATGATGATGATGATGATGATAAAGAAGAAAAGGAAGAAGAAGTAAATGATGATGATGAAGAAGAAGAAGAAGAAGAAAAAGAAGAAGCCAAAGAAGAAGAAGAAGAAGAAATAGTCAAAGAAAAGGAACAAGAAGGAGAAAAAGGAGAAGAAAAAGAAGAAGAAGAAGAAAAAGAAGAAGAAGATGACAAAGAAGAAGCAGATGAAGAAGAAGTAGAAGAAGAATAAGTAGTAGAAGAAGAAGATGAACAAGAAGAAAAAGAAGAAGCAGAAGAAGAAGATGAAGAAGAACAAGAAGAAGAAGAAGAAGAGGAATAAGAAGCAGAAGAAGGAGATGAAGATGAAGAAGAAGGAGAAAGAGATGAAGATGAAGATGAAGATGAAGATGAAGAAGAAGAATAGGAAGATGAAGATTACAAAGAAGAAGAAGATGAAGATGAAGAATAAGAATAAGAATAAGAAGCAAAAGAATAAGAAGAAGAGAAGGAAGAAGAAGAAGAAGAAGAAGGTGATGATAATGATGATGATGAGGATGATGATGATAAAGAAGAAGAAGATGAAGAAGCAAAAGATGAAAAAGAAGAAGAAGAAGAAGAAGAAGGCGAAGAAGAAGAAGAATAAGAAGAAGAAGAAAAA
>JAIUJO010000828.1:252500-255000 GCA_023846275.1 Vanilla planifolia | reverse complement strand
TAATAATAAGCAGAAAAAGAAGAGAAATAAGAATAAGAAGTGGAAGAAGAAGAAGAAGAAGAAGAAGAAGAAAAAGAATAAGAATAAGAATAAGAATAAGAAGAAGAAGTAGAAAAAGAACAAGAGGAAGAAAAAGAAGAAGAAGAAGAAGATGAAGAAGATGGTGATGATGAAGAAAACAATGGAGTAGAAGAAGATGAAGAAGAATAGGGAGATGAAGAACAAGAAGAAGAAGAAGAAGAGGAAGGAGGAGAAGAAGTAGGAGAAAAACAAGGAGAAGAAGTGGAAGAAGAGGATGAAGATGAAGAAGAAGACGATGAAGAAGAAAAGCAAGTAGAAGATGAAGAAAAAGAAGAGGAAGAAGAAGAAGAAAAAGAAGAAGAAGAAGAAGAAGAAGAAAAAGAAGAATAAGGAGGAAGAGGAGGAGGAGAAGAAGAGGAAGAAGTAGAATAAGAAGAAGAAGAAGAAGAAGAAGAACAAGAAGAAGAAGAAGTAGAAGAGGAAGATGAAGAATAAGAAGATGAAGAAGAAGAAGAAAAAGAAGTAGAAGATTAAGAAAAAGACAGGGAAGAAGTTGATGAAGAAGAACAAAAGCAATTAGAAGAAGAATAATAATAATAAGAAGAAGAAGAAAAAGAAGAAGAAGAGGATGAAGAAAAAGAAAGGGAAGAAGTAGAAGAGGAAGAAGAAGAAGATAACTAGGAAAAAGTTTAAGAAGAAGAAAAGGATGAAGGAGAAGGTGCTGAAGAAGAGGAAGAAGAAGAAGGAGAAGATGATGATGGCGATGAATAGGAAGAAAAAGAAGAAGAAGAAGAAGATCCAGAACACGAAGAAAAGAAGAAAGAAGAAGAAGAGGAAGAGGAAGAAGAAGAAGAAGAAAAGATGAGGTGGAAAACGAAGAAAAATATGAAGAGGAAGATGTTGATGAAGAAAAAGAAGAAGTGGAGGATGAAGAAAAAGAAGAAGATGAAGGAGAAGAAGAAGAAGAAGAAGAAGATGATGATGATGATGATGAAGAAGAAAAAGAAGATAAGAAGAAAAAGAAGAAGAGGAAGAAGAGGAAGAAGAAGAAGAAGAATAAAAAGAAAAAGAAGAAGAAGATGAAGAAGAAGAGGAAGGAGGAAAAGAAGAAGAAGAAAGAGAAGATGAAAAAAATGAAGAAGGGGAATAAGAAGTAGAAGTTGGAGAAGCAGAAGAAGAAGAAGAAAAATACAAAGATGATGATAATGATGATGACAAAGAAGTAGAAGATGAAGAAGAAGAAGAAAAAGAAGAAAAGGAAAAAGAAGAAGAAGAAGTAGAAGAAGAAGAAGGGGGAGGAGGAAGAGAAGAAGAGGAAGAAGGAGAATAAGAAGAAGAAGAATAAGGAGAAGAAGAAGTAGTAGAAGAAGAAGAATGAGAACAAGAAGAAGAAGAAGAAGAAGAAGAAAAGGAAGAAGAAGAAGAAGAAGAAAAGGAAGAAGAAGAAGAAGAAGACTAAGAAGAAGAAGTGCAATTAGAAGAAGCAGAAAAAGAAGAATAAGAAAAAGAAGAAGAAGAAGAAGAAGAAGGAGAGGTAGAAGAAGTAGAAGAAGGGGAAGAAGTAGAGGAAGAAGTAGAGGGAAACTAGAAAGAAGTTGAAGAAGAAGAAGAAAAAGATGATGGTGAAGATGCTGAAGAAGAAGAAGATGATAATGATGATGAGAAGTGAAAGAAGAGGAAGAAGAAGAAAAAGTAGTAAAGCAAGAAAAAGAGAAAGAAGAAGAACAAGAAGTGGAATGAAAAGAAGAAGATAAAGAAGAAGAAGAAGAAGAAGAAGAAGAAGAAGAAGAGGGCGAAAAAGAAGAAGATGATGAAGAGGAAGAAAGAATATGAAGGAGAAGAAGAAGAAGAACTAGAGGAAGAAAAAGAAGATGAGGAAGAAGAAGAAGAAGAAGAAGAAGTAGCAAGAGCTAAAGAAGAAGAAGAAGAAGTAGAAGAAGACGACGAAGAAGAAGAAGAAGATGTTGTTGATGATGTTGAATAAGAATTGAAAAGAAAAATAAGTTGAAGATTAAAATGAACAAGACGAAGAAGAAGATAACGATGAATAAGAAGAAAAAGAATAAGGAGAAGAACAAGAAGAAGAAAAAGAGGATGAATAAGATATGGAAGAATAAGAAGAAGGGGAAGAAATAGTAGATGAAGAGGAAGAGAAATAAGTAGAAAAATGGAAAGATGAAGAAGAAGAAGAAGAAGAGGAGGAAAAGAAAGAAGAATAAATATATGATTGTGAAGAGGTAGAAGAAGTGGAAGAAGAAGAAGAGGAATAAGAAAAATGAGGAGCTGATGAAGAAGAAGAAGAAGAAGAGGAAGAAGAAAAAGAAGAAGAAGAATAAGAAGAAGTAGAAGAAGAATAAGAAGAAGAAGAAAAAGAGGCAGAAGAAGAATAAGAAAAAGAAGAAGTAGAAGAAGAAGAAAAAGAAGAAGAAGAAGAAAAAGAGGAAGAAGAAGAATAAAAAGAAGAAAAAAAATAGAAGTT
>JAIUJO010000828.1:245000-250000 GCA_023846275.1 Vanilla planifolia | reverse complement strand
GAAGAAGAAAGAAGTAGAAGCTGAAGAAGAAGAAGAAGAAGAAGATGATGATGATGATGAAGAAAAAGTAGGAGAACAAGAAGAAGATTAAGAAGAATGAGAAGAAGAGTACGAAGAAGAAGAAAAGGAGAATTAGTCGGAGAAGGAGTTGATGAGGAAGAAGAAAGAGAAGAAGAGGAGGAAGACTAAGAAGAAGAAGAAGAGGACAAAGAAGGAGAGGAAGGAGAAGAAGAAGAAGAAGAAGAAGAAGAAGAAGAATAACAAGAGAAAGAAGAAGAAGAAGAAGAAGAGAAGAAGGATAAAGTTAGAGGAAGAAGAAGAAGAGGAAGAAAGTACGAAGACGAAGAAGAAGATGAAGAAGGAGAAGAAGAAGAAAAAGAAGAAGATGAAGAATAAGTTGAAGAAAAAGAACAACATGAAGATCAAAATGAAGGAGAAGAAAAAGAATGAGGAGAAGAAGAAGAAGAAGAAGAAGAAGATGAAAAAAATGTAGTTGAAATAGAAGAAGAGGAAGAGAAGAGGAAAAATAAGAAGAAGAAGAGGGAAAGGAAGTAGAAGAAAAAGATGATGAAGATGAAGAAGAAAAAGAAGTATAAAACAAGAAATAAAAGAAGAAGAAGCGGAAGAAGAGGTTGAAGAAGAAGAAGAAGAAGTAGAAGAGGCAGTGGAAGATGAAGAAGGAGGAGAAGAAGAAGTGGAAGAATAAGAAGGGGAAGAACAAGAAGGCAAAGGCAAAGAAGAAGAAGAATAAGAATGGAAAGAAAAAAAATAAGAAGAAAAATGGGATGAAGAAGAAGAAGGAGATGAAGAGAAGATGATGATGATGAAGAAGAAGAAGAAGAAAAAGAAGAAGAAGAAGAAGAAGAAGAAGTAGAAGAAGAAAAGAAAGAAGTAAAAAAGAAGAAGAAGAACAAGAGGAAGAAGAAAAAGAAGAAAAAGAGGAGGTGGTGGTAGAAGAAGAAAGTGAAAAGAAGAAGAAGAACAAGAATGAGAAGAGGATGAAGAAGAATTTGAAGAAGAAGAAGGAGAAGAAGAAGAAGAAGAGAAGAAGATGAGGAAGAAGAAAAAGAAGAAAAATGTGAAGAGGAAGAAGAAGAAGAAGAAGAAAAGTACGAAGAAGAAGAAGACGGAGAAAAGGAAGAAGAAGAGGAAAATGATTATGATGATGATGACGAAGACGATAATTAAGTAAAAGAAGTAGAAGAAGAAGAAGAAGAAGATGGAGAAGAAAATGAAGAAGATGAAGAAGAAGAAGCATAAGAAGAGAAAGTAGAAGAAGAAGAAGAAGAAGTCAAATAAGAAGAAGGAGAAGAAGAAAAAGAAGAAGAAGTCAAATAAGAAGTAGGAGAAGAAGAAAAAGAAGAAGAGGTTGAAGGAGAAGAAGAAGAAGAAGAAGAAGAAGAAGAAGAAGAAGATGAAGAGGAAGAAGATGAAGAGGAAGAAATAAAAGAAGAGGATGAACAAGAAGAAGAAGAAGAAGAAGGTGATAATGATGATGAAGAAGAAGAAGATGAAGAAGAAAAGCAAGTAGAAGAAGAATTAAAAAAGGAGGAAGAAGAGGAAGAATTAGTAGAATAGGAAGATGAAGAAGAATAACTAGAAGAAGAAAAAGACGAAGAAGAAGAAGATGATGAAGAAGAAGAAGAGCAATTAGAGGAAGAAGAAGAAGAAGAAGAAGAAGAAGATGAAGAAGAAGAAGAAGAAGAGGAAGAAGAAGGTGATGATGTAGATGAAGAAGAAAAAAACGATGAAGGTCAAGATGTTGAGGAAGAAGAAGAAAAAGAAGATGATGAAGAAGAAAAGATGATTGTGGTGATGATGACAGTGAAGAGGAAGAAGAAGAAGAAGAAGAACAAGAGGAGGGACAAGAAGAAGAGAGAGAAGAAGAAGAAGGAGAAGAATGAAAAGAAGAAGAAGAAGAAGAAGTAGAGTAAGAGGAAGAAGAAGAACAAGAAGAGGAAAAGAAGAGGAGGAAAAGAAGGAGAAGATGAAGAGGAAGAAAATGACGAAGATGAAGAAGAAGAAGAAGCGGAGGATGAAGAAGAAGATGATGAAGAAGAAGAAGAAGATAAGGAAAAAGAAGAAGAGGAAGAAGAAGAAGAAGAAGTAGTAATAGGAGCTGAAGAAGAAGAAGAAGAAGAGGTAGTAATAGGAGCTGAAGAAGAAGAAGAAGTAGTAGTAGAAGAAGAAGAAAGAGAAGTAGAAGAATAAGAACAAGAAGAAGAAGAAGAAGAATAAGAAGAAAAAGAAGAATGAAAAGAAGAAGGAGAAGAAGCAGAAAAAGAAGAGAAAAAGAGGAGAAGAGAAGAAGGAGAAGAAGAAAAAGAAGAAGGGAATAAGAAGAAGAAAGAGAAGAAAAAGAAGAAGATGAAGAAGAAGACGAAGAAGAAAAAGATGAGGATGATAAAGTAGAAGAAGATGAAGAAGAAGAAGAAGAAGACGAGGAGAAGTAGACCAAGAAGAAAAAGAAGAAGAACAAGAAGAAGATGAAGAAGAAGGAGAAGAAGAAGAAGAAGGAGAAGGGGAAGAAGAGGAAGATGAAAAAGATGAAGAAGAGGAAATGATGAAAAAGAGAAGTGGAGGATGAAGAAGAAGATTGAGAAGCAGAACAAGAAGAAGAAGAAGAGGAAGAAGAAGAAGATGAAGAACACGAAGAAGATGAGGAAGAAGAAGAAGAGGAAGAAGAAGAAAGAAAGAAGAAGTAGAAGCTAAAGAAGAAGAAGAAGAAGAAGAAGAAGATGATGATGATGAAGAAAAAGTAGGAGAACAAGAAGAAGATTAAGAAGAATGAGAAGAAGAGTATGATGAAGAAGAAAAGGAGAATTAGTCGGAGAAGGAGTTGATGAGGAAGAAGAAAGAGAAGAAGAGGAGGAAGACTAAGAAGAAGAGAAGAGGACAAAGAAGGAGAAGAAGGAGAAGAAGAAGAAGAAGAAGAAGAAGAAGAAGAGAAGATGGATAAAGTTAGAGGAAGAAAGTACGAAGAGGAAGAAGAAGATGAAGAAGGAGAAAAAGAAGAAGAAGATGAAGAATAAGTTGAAGAAAAAGAACAACATGAAGATCAAAATGAAGAAGAAGAAAAGGAATGAGGAGAAGAAGAAGAAGAAGAAGAAGAAGATGATGAAAAAAATGTAGTTGAAATAGAAGAAGAGGAAGAGAAGAGGAAAAATAAGAAGAAGAAGAGGGAAAGGAAGTAGAAGAAGAAGATGATGAAGATGAAGAAGAAAAAGAAGTATAAAACAAGAAATAAAAGAAGAAGAAGCAGAAGAAGAGGTTGAAGAAGAAGAAGAAGAAGTAGAAGAGGCAGTGGAAGATGAAGAAGGAGGAGAAGAAGAAGTGGAAGAATAAGAAGGGGAAGAACAAGAAGGCAAAGGCAAAGAAGAAGAAGAAGAATAAGAATGGAAGAAAAAAATAAGAAGAAGAAGATGATGATGATGAAGAAGAAGAAGAAGAAAAAGAAGAAGAAGAAGAAGAAGAAGAAGTAGAAGAAGAAAGAAAAGAAGTAAAAAAAGAAGAAGAAGAACAAGAGGAAGAAGAAAAAGAAGAAAAAGAGGAAGAGGTGGTAGAAGAAGAAAGTGAAAAGAAGAAGAAGAACAAGAATGAGAAGAGGATGAAGAATAATTTGAAGAAGAAGATGAGAAGAAGAAGAAGAAATGGAAGAAGAAGAAGAAGAAGAAGATGAGGAAGAAGAAGAAGAAGAAAAAGGTGAAGAGGAAGAAGAAGAAGAAGAAGAAAAGTACGAAGAAGAAGAAGACGGAGAAAAGGAAGAAGAAGAGGAAAATGATTATGATGATGATGACGAAGACGATAATTAAGTAAAAGAAGAAGAAGAAGATGAAGAAGAAGAAGATGTTGATAAAGTAGAAGAAGAAGAATAAGATGATGATGATGATGATGATGAAGGAGAAGTTGATGAAGAAGAAGAAGAAGTAGATATTGAAGTTGACAAAGAAGAAAAGGAAGAAAAATAAGAAGAAGAAGTAGAAGAAGAAGAAGAATAAGAAGTAGGAGAAGAAGAAGAATATGAAAATAAAGAAGAAAAAGAAGAAAAAATAAGAAGAAGAAAGAAGAAGACAAACATGAAGGAGAAAGAAGTAGAAGCAGATGAGGATGATAAATAATAAGAAGAGGAAAAGGAGGAGTAGGAGGAGGTAGAAGAATAAGAATAAGAATAAGAAGAAGATGAAGAAGAAGAAGAAGAAGAAGAACAAAAAAGAAGAATAAGAATAGAAGAAGAAAAATATGAAATAGAAGAGGAAGAATAAGAAGAAGAGGAAGAAGAAGAAGATGATGATGATGATCAAGAAGATTATAATAAATTAGAAGATGAAGAAAAAGAAGAACAAGATGTTGATGAAGTACAAGAAGAAGAAAAAGAAGAAGAAGAAGAAAAGATGAATAAGATGAAGAGGAAGAATAGGAAGACGAAGATGGAGAAGAAGAAGATGAAGAGGAAGATTAATAAGAAGTAGAAGAAGACAAAGAAGAAGAAGAAGTAGTAGTAGAAGAAGAAGGAGAACAAGAAGGAGAAGAGGAGGAAGAGGAAGAAGACATTGAAGTTGAGCAAGAAGAAGAGGAAGAAGAAGAAGAAGAAGAAGAAGAAGAAGAAGAAGAAGGAGAAGGAAAAAAAGAAGTTGAAAATTAAGAAGAAGAAGAATAATAAGAAGAAGAAAGAAGAAGAAAAACATGAAGAAGAAGTAGAAGAAGAGGAAGTAGAAGAAGAAGAAAAAGAAGAAGAAAAAGAAAAAGTTGAAGCAGAAGAGGAAGAAGAACAAGAAGAGGCAGAAGAAAAAGAAGAAGAAGAGGGAAAAGAAGAAGAAGTCAAAGAGGAAGAAGAAGATGATCTTGAAGAAGAAAAAGAGGAAGATGAAGAACATTTTGAAGAAGAAGAAGAATATAGAGAAGAAGAAGAAGAAGTAGAAGAAGAAGAAGAAGAAAAAGAAGAAGAAGAAGAGATGAGATGAAGAAGAGGAAGATGACAAAGAAGGAGAAGAAGAAGAAGA
>JAIUJO010000828.1:232500-242500 GCA_023846275.1 Vanilla planifolia | reverse complement strand
AGAAGGAAAAGATGAAGAAGAAGATAAAGAAGAAGAAGTAGTAGTGGAAGAAGAAGAAGAAAAAGAATAAGTAAAAGAAGACGAAGAAGAAGAAGAAGAAGATGAAGAAGAAGGAGAAGAAGAAGAAGGAGAAGAAGAAGAAGATGATGATTATGAAGAAGAAGATGATGAAGAAGATGACGATTATCAAGAAAAAAAAGTAGAAGAAGAAGAAGATTAAGAAGAAGAAGATGATTATGAAAAAGAAGAAGATGACGATTATCAAGAAAAAAAGGTAGAAGAAGAAGATGATTAAAAAGAAGAAGATGTGGAAGAACGAGACAAAAGTTGAAGAAAACCCTTTATGAATTGCTTCGGAAGAAAAAAACAGAGCTTTTTTTTTTCATGTTTTTTCTTATAAGTGCACTATTCTTAAGAATGAGAGAGCAAATTTAGGAAAGTTTGATGAGAAAGCAAGTGTAGGAATCTTTTTATGGTATTCATCAATTAAAAAAGCATAAAGAGTCTTTAATCTAGAATCTCATAAGATAAAGGAAACAAGATATGTTGTATTTGATGAGACTGTTTAACTAGTTAGTGAGAAGCATTTAGAAGATGAAATAAAATTAGTAAGGAAATTAGATTTGAATAAGAATGAAAACCTAGAAAATCTAGAAGTAAAAAAAGAAAAAGAAAGCAATTTACCTAGAGGATGGAAATTTGCATCCTCACATCTAAAAGATTTGATCATAGGAGATGTGAACCGAGTGAGGACTAGAGCCTTAATTAGAGATATAAATCATAGTGCCTTTGCGTCATTTTTTGAACCCAGTTCTATAGAAGAAGCCCTTGGGGATGATTATTGGGTTCAAGCCATGAATGAAGAGTTAGACCAATTTGAAAGAAATCATGTTTGGGAGTTGGTACCAAGACCTAGTGATCAACAAGTCATTGGTACTAGATGGGTCTATAAAAATAAATTAGATGAAAATGGTGTAATAATTAGGAATAAGGCTAGACTTATTGCTAAGAGATATAGTCAAACAGAAGGTATTGATTTTGAGGATTCATTTGCACTAGTAGCTAGGTTAGAAGCAATTAGATTACTTCTAGCATATTCATGTAATAAGAATTTTAGATTGTTTCAAATGGATGTAAAAAGTGATTTCTTAAATGGAATAATAGAAGAGGATGTGTTTGTAGAATAATCCCCAAGTTTTGAAGATCATTCACAAGATAATTATGTTTACAAGCTTAAGAAAGCTCTTTATGGTCTTAAATAAGCTCCACATGCATTGTACCATAGGTTGAGTAATTATCTAGTAGAAAGTGGCTTTAAAAAGGGTAAATTGATACTACAATATTTCTAAAGTCATTAGGAGATGATTATTAATTGTTCAGATTTATGTTGATGATATTATTTTTGGTAGTACAAAAGAAGAAATGTGTAGAGAATTTGGAGATCTTATGACTAAGGAATTTGAAATGAGCTTGATGGGTGAGCTAAACTTTTTCTTAGGATTGCAAACAAGATAACTAAAAGAGGGCATTTTTTTTCTCAAACAAAATATTTCAAAAAATGTTTAAAAAATATGGCTATGAAAATATGAAACTTAGAAAAGTTCCCATAAATAAATCTATTCACTTAGACCTAGATGAACAAGGGAAAACCATAGACCAAAAACTTTATAGAGGACCTATAGGATCTTTATTATACCTTATAGCTAGTAGGCCTGACATTCTATTTAGTGTTGGATTATGTGCTAGGTTCCAAGCAAACCCAAAGGAAAGTCACTTGAAACTTGTTAAAGCAATCTTCAAATATTTGAAAGGAACTATGACTCTAGGATTATGGTATCCTAGAAATGACCTTTCTTGTGAACTCATTGGCTATATAGATTTAGATTTTTGAGGATCTAGAGTGGATAAGAAGAGCACATCAGGGACATGTCAATTCTTAGGACATTGTCTTGTTTCATGGTCAAGCAAAAAACAAAATTGTATAGCCTTATCAACAACCAAAGTCGAATATGCTGCTGTTGGAAGTTTTCTTGCTCAAGTACTATGGTTAAGACAACAACTTCAAGACTATGGTTTAGAAGTCACACATATACCTATCAGAATTGATAACACTAGTGCATTAACATTAGTCAAGGATCAAGTTCATCATTCTAGGACTAAGCACATAGATGTTAGATATTACTTTATCAGAGACCAAGTTGCCAAAGGATAGTAGAATTAGAGTATGTTCCCACTAAGCTTGAATTGGCTGACATTTTTACCAAACCCTTGCCATCGAGCAATTTCAAACATTGAGGGAACAATTAGGAATTTTATACATTGCTGAGGGTTCACTCCCTTTTGATGGTGTCAAAGAGGGAGAATAGTTAGGAGTTAGAAGGAGCATCAAGATAGGGGAGCATGTTAATTCTTAATTTTCTCCTTAAAATTTTGTTTATATTTTCTTTGTCAAATTTTTGTATTAAAAACATTTATGTCTTGTCATCATCAGAAGGGGAAGATTGTTACACCCTTGTGTTTGATGAGTCAAACATAAATGTTTATATCTCATATAGGCTTGCTTTAATTGAAATTGTTAATATTCAATTAAGTTAAGCAATGAACTTTAAATGTCTAAAATAATGCTCTTCAAGGTTCTTAGAGTAATGGCAAGCTTCAAGGAAATTGTAGACATGCACTAAAATTTTTATACCTGAGTTTCTCTTTATTTTTCTTGAATTTGATATATCCAAATTTTGAGATGATGTGGCACACTAGTAGTATTAATATTTGAAAATGTTATATGTTTAATAATTTTTGAATTTTGATTTTTGGGCCAAGCATTATTGATCAAAAGTATAGACATCGATATTTGATTTTTTAAAATTATTTAGGAATTATTTTTCATGAATTTCTTTTCATAGTCATTTAGGACACTTGTAATACTATCATAATATAAAATTATTTTGGTATACATATATTCAAAATTTTGGCACAAAAATTCTCACAAAACACTATAAAACCACTTTAGTCTCGAGAATTCTCGCTGCAGCGTTGAGCGGGTCGACCCGACCCGACGGCTAGTCAGTCTAGGCCTTAAGGATTTAAAAAATAAAATAAAGTAAAAATTATTTGATAGACCCAAGAGGGACTAGCCAAGCCTAAAGACTGCAGGAACAGCTGCTGAACGGAACAAGTGCGAAACATAGTGTGAACTCATTCCGCAGAGAAAGTTGACCAGAACAAGCGTGAAATCAAGTCAACCAGGACCAAGTGATGAAATCTTGGTTGAGGAAGGGTGAGCCAACACCAAACGGCTCAAAAGACATGAATCGAAAGTATTATAGAGAGCAATCGCAAAGATATTTGGACGATGTGGGACTAAACTCCCATTCAATTGTCAAAGAAGGCAGAAGGACAGGCATAATCGGACGGCTTTGATTATTTAAAGATAAATTTATGCATGATATTAGTAAAACACCAAGCAGGAGATTCGAACCTGAGCCAAATCTGCAAGGGGATACGGAACCACTACAGTAAGTCTCTATTTTAGTTGATTTTTGGACACATTTTTTTAATACATGAAGGACAACCTACGTGTGATCCAATGGCCCAGATCAAGGCCACCTAGATCCAACAGCCAGGATTGATCTTGAACGGTAAATTCGAGATTCAATCATAAACATCCATTTTAGGATCCAAATCGAACGGTGACTACTTTGTGTCCGTTAACCAAACTGCTAGTTCATTTTAGAGCCGTTGGGAGTAGATTTAGAGCTCAAATTAAGCTCTATAAATAAGGAATGATGAAGAACACCTAAAGGTTACCATTGCTAAGATTTCATGGCTTTCAAATCACAATATTGAGGAATTCCAAGTGCATACAGTGGTTCCAAAGTCACAAAGTGAAAGCTGTAAGAAGGAACCAAAATTGGAGGTTTTTGCTTCAACTATTTTCAATCTCTATTCCTCCCTCTTTTTGGTATTGTGTCTGCCTCATATTTCTCTTAAAATTGTCTTACATTTTGCCAATTTTTTTGTATTTCTTTCTTTGGGGTAAGGGCATTCTGAGAATTGTGCAAAAGCCCGGGGTTTGAGTTGAGCCCGAAAAAACTCAAGTAGGTTCGGGATTAGTCATCACTAAAATCCCAAGTAGGTTTGAGGTGAACCGTACGAAAAACCTCGTTTGTAATTTGGTCATTTTAGTGGTTTTTCTTGAACACTGGTTGGGGTGGATAAAGGCTCGATTTTCAGTCCAACTACCTTAAAAATCTTTTGTGCACTATTCTTTCTTATTCTTGCTTAAAAGATTTAAGTTTTAATTGAAACCGAAAATCGAAAGAAAATTTTATTTACCACAATTCACCCTCCCTTCTTGTGGGACTATCTTAAGCACAAAGAACTTCAATTGGTATAAGAGCGAAGAATCCCAAATTACATGAGTAACATCACGTGGGAGATCCGTTTTTACTAAGAGAAGGCTTTCTCATATTTTTTGTGATTTTGAGATTCTTGGTTTTATGGCTTCCTCTTTAGTGGATATGAGTGCAACATTATATGAAAAAGAGGAATAAGAATAAGAAGAAGAAAAAGAAGAAGAAGTAAAAGAAGAGGAATAAGAAGAAGAAGATAGAGAAAAAGACGACGAAGAAGAAGAAGGTAAGGAGGAGGAAGAAGAAGAAGAAGAAGAAGAAGAAGAAGTAGAAGTAGAAGAAGGAGAAGAAGAAGCAAAAGAGGAGGAAGAGGAGGAAGAAGAAGAAGTAGAAGAAGAAAAAGAAGAAGAAGGGGAAGACGAAGATGTGGAAGAAGAAGAAGAAGAAGAACAAAAAGGAGAAAAAGGACAAGAAGAAGAAGAAGAAGAAGAGGAAGAAGAAGAAGATAAAGAAGATGAAGAGGTAGAAGAAGATTTAAGGCAAAGAAGAAGAAGAGGAAGAAGAAGAAGAAGAAGAAGAAGAGGAAAAGAAGGAATAAAAAGAAGAGAAAAAGAAGAGAAGATGAAGAAGGTGAAGAAGAAGAAGAAGAACAACAAAAGAAAAAGAATAAGAAGATAATAATAATAAGAAGGAGAAGTAGGCGAATGAGAAGAAGAAGAAGAGGAAGATGAAGAAGTCAAAAGGGAAGATGATGAGGAAGAAGAAGAAGTCAAAAAGGAAGATGATGAGGAAGAAGAAGAAGAAGAAGAAGAAGAAGAGAAGAGGAAGAAGAAGAAGAAGAAGAACAAGAGGAAGAGGAGGAGAAGGTGATAGAAAAAGAAGATTAAGAAGGATAAGAAGAAGAAGAAGATGAAGATGAAGAAGAAGGAGAAGGGGAACAAGAAGAAGAAGAAGAAGAAGAAGGAGAAGAAGAAGAAGAAGGACAAGAAGTAGAAGAAGAGGAAAAAGAAGGAGAAGAACAAGAGGAGGAAGAAGAAGGATGAGAGAAGAAGAAGTAAGAGAAAAAAAAAGAGGAAGAAAAAGAAGAGTAAGAGAAGAAGAAGAAATAAGAGGAGGAAGAAGAAGAAGAGGAAGATGAAGTGAAAGAAGAAGAAGAAGAAGAAGAAGAAGAACAAGAAGAGGAAGAATAAGAATGAGAAGAAGAAGAAGGTGAAGAAGAAGAAGAAGAGAAAGAAGAAGAAGAAGAAAAAGAAGAAGTAGGAGAAGATGAAGAAGTAGAAGAAGAAGCAAAAAGCAAAAGAAATAGAAGATGTTGAACAAGAAAATATGAAGAAGAAGAAGAAAAAGACGAACAAAAATAGTAAGAAGAAGAACAAGAAGAATAAGAAGAAGAAGAAGAAGAAGAAGAAGAAGAGGAAGAAGAATAATAAGAAGAAGAAGAAGAAGAAGAAGAAGCAAGAGGAAGAAGTAGTAGTAGTAGAAGAAGAAGAAGAAGAAGGTGAAGAAGAGGAAGAAGAACAAGAAGAAGTAAAAGAAGATGAAGAAGGTGAAGAAGAAGAAGTGGAAGGAGAAGAAGAAGAAGAAGAAGAAGTGGAAGAAGAAGAAGAAGAAGAGAAAGAAGAAGTACAGAAGATGAAGAAGAAGATGAGGAAGAAGAAAATGATAAAGAAGAAGAAGAAGTAAGAGGAAGAAGAAGTAGTAGTAGTAGTAGAAGAAGAACAAGAAGAAGAAGAATAAGTAAATGAAGAAGAAGATGATGAAGATGAAGAAGAAGAAGAATAGGAACAAGAAGAAGAACAAGAAGAAGAAGAAGAAGAAGAAGGAGAAGAAGAAGAAGAAGAAGAAGTAGAAGAAGAGGAAAAAGAAGGAGAAGAAGAAGAGGAAGAAGAAGAAGGATGAAAGAAGAAGAAGAAGTAAGAGGAAGAAGAAGAAGAGGAAGAAAAAGAAGAGTAAAAGAAGAAGAAGAAATAAGAGGAAGAAGAAGAAGAAGAGGAAGACAAAGTGAAAGAAGAAGAAGAAGAAGAACAAGAAGAGGAAGAATAAGATTGAGAAGAAGAAGAAGGTGAAGAAAAAGAAGAAGAAGAGAAAGAAGAAGAAGAAGAAAAAGAAGAAGTAGGAGAAGATAACGAAGTAGAAGAAGAAGCAGTAAGCAAACAAGAAGAAGAAGAAGAAAAAGATGAACAAAAATAGTAAGTAGAAGAATAAGAAGAATAAGAATAAGAAAAAGAAGAAGAAGAAGAGAAAGAATAAGAAGGAGAAGAAGAAGAAGTAGAAGAAGGTGAAGAAGAGGAAGAAGAACAAGAAGAAGTAAAAGAAGATGAAGAAGGTTAAGGAGAAGAAGAAGAAGTGGAAGAAGAAGAAGAAGAAGAAGAAGAAGTGGAAGAAGAAGAAGAAGAAGAAGTACAGAAGATGAAGAAGAAGAAGATGATAAAGAAGAAGAAGAAGTAAGAGGAAGAAGTAGTAGTAGTAGAAGAAGAAGAACAAGAAGAAGAATAAGTAAAAGAAGAAGAAGAAGGTGAAGTTGTAAAGAAGAACAAGAAAAAGAAAAAGAAAAAATGTAAGTAAAATAAGAAGAAGAAGATGAAGAAGAAGAAGAAGAAGAGGAAGAAGAAGAAGATGAGGAAGAAGAAGAAGAAGAAGAAGAAAAGGAAGATGAGAAAGAAGATTAAGAAGAAGAAGAAGAAGGAGAGGAAGAAGTAGAAGAAGAAGATGATGATGATGAGGAAGAAGAGGAAGAAGAAGAATGAGAAGGAGCAAAGGAAGAAGAAGAAGAAGATGATGATGATGATGATGATGAGGAAGAAGAAGAAGAAGAAGAAGAAGAAGAAGAAGAAGAAAAAGAGAAAAAAAAAGAACAAGAAAAGAAGAAGAAGAAGAAGAGGAAGAATAAGAAGAAGAGAAAGGACAAGAAGATGAAGAAGGAGATGAAGAAGAAGAAGAAGAAAATGATGATGAAGTAAGAGGAAGAAGAAGAAGATGAGGAAGAAGAAGAAGAAGAAGAAGAAGAGGAAGAAGAAGTTGGAGAACAAGAAGATGACACAGAAGAAGAAGAAGAAGAAGGAGAAGAAGAATAAGAAGAAGAAGAAGAAGAAGAAGGAGAAGAAAAAGAAGTAGAAGAAGAAGTGGTAGAAGGAGAAGATGTAGAAGAAGAAGAAGAAGAAGAAGATGATGATGTTGAAGAAAAAAAAAGAAGAAGATGAAGATAAAGATGAACAATAAGAAGAAGAAGAAGAAGAAGAAGATGATGACGAAGAAGAAAAAGAAGATGAAGAAGAAGATGGAGAAGAAGAAGAAGAAGAAGAAGAAGAAGAAGAAGGAGAACCAGGAGAAGATGAAGAAGAAGAAGAAGAAGTGGAAGAAGAAGAAGAAGAAGAAGAAGTAAGAGGAAGAAGAAGTAGCAGTAGAAGATGAAGAAGAAGAAAAAGATGTAGAAGAAGAAGAAGAAGAAATAGAAGAACAAGAATAGTTAAAAGTAGAATAAGAAGAATGTGAAGATGAAAAAGAAGAAGAAGATGGAGAAGGACAAGATTAGGAAGAAGAAGATAAAGAATATGAAGAAGAAGAATACGAAGAAGAAGAAGGAGAGGAGGAGGAGGAGGAGGAAGAAGAAGAAGAAGATGATGATGATGATGTTGTTGAGGAAGAACAAGAATAAGAGGAAAAAGAAGTAGAAAAAGAAGAAGAACAAGAACAAGAATGAGAAAAAGAAAGAGAAGAAAAAGAGGAAGAAGAAGAAGAAGTGGAAGAAGAAGGAGGAGAAGAGGAAGAAGAAGAAGAAGAAGAAGAATTAAGAGGAAGAAGAAGAAGATGAGGAAGAAGAAGAAGAAAAAGAAGAGCAAGAAGAGGAAGAAGAAGTGGGAGAAGAAGGAGAGGTGAAGAAAAAGAAGAAGAGGAGGAAGAAGAAGAGGAAGAAGAAGAAGGAGAAGAAGAAGAACAAAATTGAATTAAGAAGAGGAGGAGGTGGAGGAGGAATAAGAAGACGAAAAAGAAGACGAGGTTGAGGAAGAAGAAGAGGAAGGAGGCGGAGGAGGCGGAGGAGGAGAAAGAAGAAGAAGAGGAAGAAGAAGAAGAAGAATGGGTAAAAGAAGAAGTAAGAGGAAGAAGAAGAAGTAGAAGTAGAAGAAAAAGAAGTAGAAAATAAAGAAGAAGAAGAAGAAAGTGAAGAAGAAGAAGAAGTAGAAGAAGAAGAAGAAGAAGGCATAGGGAAGAAGGAGAAGTGGAAGAAAAAAGAAGAAGAAGAAAAAGAAGAATATGTGAAAGAATGAGAAGTTGAAAAAGAAGAAGAAGAAGAAGAAGAAGAAGTATAAGAACAATAATATGAAGATGAAGAAGAAGGAGAAGTAAAAGAAGGAGAAGGAGAAGAAGAAGAATAAGAAGAAGAAGAAGAATAGGAAGAAGAAGATGATTTGAAAGAAAAAGAAGAAGAAGAAGTAGGAAATGAAGAAGAAGAAGATGAAAAAGTGGAAGAGAAGGAACAAGAAGAAGAAGATGACGATGGAAAAGAAGAAGAAGAAGAAAAGACGAAGAAAAAGAACAAGAACAAGAATAAGAAAAAGAAGTAGAATAATAAGAGGAAGAACAAGAAGAAGAGGAAGAAGAAGAAGAAGAAGAAGAAGAAGAAATAAGAAGAAGAAAAAGAAGATGAGTAAGAAGAAGAAGAGGAAGTAGAAGAAGAAAAAGATGGAGATAAGAGAGAAGAAGAAGAAGAATGAGAAGAGGAAGAAGAAAAGTAGGAGACGAAGAAGATGGTGAAAAAAAAGAAGAAGACGATGAAGAAGAAGAAGAAGAAGAAGGATAAGAACAATAAGTAGAAGAAGAAGAAGAAGAAAAGGAAGACGAGGAGGAAGAAGGAGGAGGAGAGGAAGAAGAAGAAGAAGTAGATGGTGATGATGTTGAATAATAATAATAATAATAATAATAATAATAATAAGATGATAATTTTGAAGAAGAAGAAATAAAAGAAGAAGAAGAAGAAGAAGATAAAGAAAAAGATGATGAAAAAGAAGAGGAAGGTTAAGTAGATGAGCAAGTAGAAGTTGAAAAAGAAGAAGAAGTAGAATAAGGCAAAAATGAAAAAGAAGAAGAAGTTGAAGAAGAAGAGGAAGAAGAAATACAAGAAGGAGACAAAAAAGAAGAAGAAGAAGAAAAACAAGAAGAAGAACAAAAAGAAAAAGAATAGTAATAATAATAATAATAATAATAATAATAATAATGATAAGAGGAGGGGGAAAAAGAAGAAGAAGAAGAAGAAGGGGAAGTAAGAGAAAGAAGATGAAGTAGTAGTAGTAGTAGCAGAAGAAGAAGAAGAAGAACAAGAAGAAGAAGAAGTAAGAGAAGAAGAAGATGGTGAAGAAAAAAGGACAAAGAAGGAAAAGAAAACGAAGTAGAAGAAGAAGATGAAGAAGAAGAAGAAGAGAAGAGGAAGAGGAAGAGAAAGAAGAAGAACAACAAGTAGTAGTAGTAGTAGTAGAAGAAGAAGAAGAGGAAGAAGAAGAAGAAGAAGAAGAAGAAGAAGAAGAATAAGAATAAGAAGAATAAAAAAATAAGAAGAAGAAGAAGTTGAAGTAGATGAGGAAAAAGTAGTAGAAGAAGAAGATGATGAAGAAGAAGAAGAATAATAAGAAGAAGAAGGAGAGGAAGAAGAAGAA
>JAIUJO010000828.1:185000-220000 GCA_023846275.1 Vanilla planifolia | reverse complement strand
CAAGAGGAAGAAGAGGAAGGAGAAGAACAATAAAAGAAGATATAGAGGAAGAAGAAGAAAATGAGGTAGAATAAGAAGATGAAGAAGTACAAGAAGAAGAAGATGATGAAGTACAAGAAGAAGAAGATGGAGATGAAGACGAGGAAGAAGAAGAAGAAAAGGAAGATGAAGAAGAAGAAGAGAAAGAATAAAAAAGAAAGAAGGAAGATTACAGAAGCATGAGGGAAAGATGTAAGAAGAACGAAGGAGAAAGAAAGAAGAAAGTAGAAAGAATAGAAAATGAAGAAGAAAAAAGGAGGAAGAAGAAGAAGAAGAAGAAGAAGAAGAAGAAGAAGGAGTAGGAAAACGAGCAGGATGAGGAGAAGGAGAAGACGAAGGAGAAGGAGAAGGTGAAGGAGAAATAGAAGAGGAAGTTGAAGGAGATGGAGAAGGAGAAGGAGATGTAGAAATAGAAGAAGAAAAAGATGAAGAAGATGAAGAAGAGGAAGAAGGAATAGTAGAGGAAGAAGAAGAAGAAAAAGTGGAAGAAGAAGACGAAGAAGAAGAAGATGAAGAAGACGAAAAAGATGTAGAACAAGTAGAAGAAGAAGAAGAAGAAGAGGAAGAAGAAGAACTAGAAAAGAAGAAGAACTAGAAAAGAAGAGGGAGAAGAGGAAAAAGAAGACGTGTAAGAAGAAGAGGAAGAGGAAGAAGAAGAAGTAGAAGTTGAAGAAGAAGAAGAAGAAGAAGAGGAAGAAGAAGAGAAAAAGTAAAGAAAAGGAAGAAGAAAGAATGAAGAAGGTATAGGGAAGGAGGAAGGAAGATGGAAAAAGTAGAATGGAAGAAGAAAGAAGGAAAAAAGTAGAATGAAAAAAGAAGTGAGAAGAAAGAAGGAACAAGAAGAAGAAGAAGAAGGACATGGAAAAGGAGAAGGAGGATTAGGAGAAAGTGGGGGAGAAGGTGAAGGAGAAGGAGAAGGACAAGGAGAAGAGGAAGGTGAAGGAGATGGAGAAGGAGAAAGAGAAGGACAAGGAGTAGTAGATAAAGAAGGAGGAGAAGAAGGAGAAGCAGAAGATGAATGACAAGGAGAGGAGAAGGGGAAGAAGAAAGAGAAGGAGAAGACAAAGAAGAAGAAGAAGAAGAAGAAGAAGAAGAAGTGGAACAAGAAGAAGAACAAGGAAAAGAAAAAGTAGTAGAAGGAGAAGAAGAACAAGGAAAAAAGAGAAAGAAGAAGAGGAAGAAGAAGAACAAGAAAAGAAGAAGGAGAAGAAGAAGAAGGAAAATTGTAAAAAGAGGAAGAGGAAGAAGAAGAATTAGAAGAAGATAAAGATGAAGACGAAGAAGAAGAAGAAGAAGAAGAAGAAGAAAAGGAAGAAAAAGTAGAAGAGGATGAAGAAGAAGAAGATGAGGAAGAAGAAGAAGAAGAAGAGGAAGTGAGGAAGTGGACGAAGAAGAAGAAGAAGAAAATAAGGAAGAAGAAGTGAAAGACGAAGAAGAAGAAGTTGAAGAAGTGGAAGAAGAAGAAGAAAAGGATGAAGAAATGGATTAGGGATTAGGGGTTAGGGATTAAGGATTACAGATTAAGGAGGGAGTGGTTAGGGATTTGGGAATATGGATTACAGATTAAGGAGGTAGGGATTAAGGATTAAAGAGGTGTTTGGGATTTATGGTTAGGGATTTGGGATGAAGGGATTAGATGTTAAGCAATAAGGATTATGCATTTGTAATTAGAGATTAGGGTTTAAAAATTAAGGATTATGGATTAATGAGTTAGCATTAGGGAATAAGAAAGAGGAATTAAAGATTAAAGATTAAGGATTCGGGAGTAAAGATTAGAGATGAAGAGATTAATGATTAAGGATTAGGGTTTAGTGATTAGGGATTAAGGATTAAGGGATTAATTATTAATGATTAGGAATTTGGGATTAAGGATTACAAATTAAGGAATAGGAATTATGAATTAAATATTAGTGAGTTGGGATTCGAGATGTAGGATTAAGTGTTGGACATTAAGGATTAGGATTAAGATTTGGGATTTGAGATTCGTGATTAGAGATTCAAGATTAGAGATTCGAGATAAAAAATTATATATTATAAATTATATATTATAAATTGGGAATAAAGATTATGGATTAAAGATTAGAGGTTAGAGATTAAGGATTATGTATTAAAGATTAGGAATTAGGTATTAGTGATTAGGGTTTAGAGATTATGGATTAAGGATTAATGATTAGGGATTAAGGATTACAGATTAAGGATTTAAGATTAGGGATTAGGGAACAGGGAGAAGGAAGAAAGAAGGAGGAAGGAAAAAGAAGAGAAAGGAAGAAAGAAGAAGAAAGAAGGAAGAAGGGTAAAGTTAGAAGGAAGAAGAAGAAGGAAAAGAAGAAAAAAAGAAGTGGAAAAAGAAGAGGAAGAATAAAGAAGAAAGAACAAAGAAGAACGAAGAAAGAAGAAGAAAGAAAGAAAGAAAGAATGAAAGTGGAAGGAAGAAGGAAGAAGAAAGAAGAAAGAAAAAAAAGAAAGATAAATGAAGAAGAAGAGGAAGAAGAAGAAGTAGAAGGGGAAGAAGGAGGAGAAGGAGAAGCAAAAAGAGAATAAGAAATAGATGGAGAAGGAGAAGGAGATGGAGAAGGTGATGGAGAAGGAGAAGGAGAAGGAGAAGGGGAAGGAGAAAGAAGAGGAGAAGAAGGAGAAGATGAAGGAGAAAAAGAAGATGAAGGAGAAAAAGAAGAAGAAGAAGAAGAAAAAGAGGAAGTAATAGAAGTAATAGTAGAAGAAGAAGAAGAAGTGGAAGAAGAAGTGGAAGAAGAAGAAAAAAAGAAGAATGAGAGAAAGAAGAAGAGGAAATGGATGAAGAAGTTGAGCCAGAAGAAGTAGAAGAAGAAGAAGAAAAGAAAACGAAGAAAGAGAAGTAATAGTAGAAGAAGAAGAACAACAAGAACATGAAGAAGAAGAAGAAGAAAAAGAAAAAGACGAAGAAGAACAAGCAGAAGAAGATGAAGTAGTAGAAGAAGAATATGAAGAAGAAGAAGAAGAAGAAGAAGTGAAGGATGAGAAAGAAGTGGAAAAAGTATTAAGGATTACAGATTAAGGATTAGGGATTAACGAATAGAGATTAGAGATTTCAGATTATAAATTATGGATTATGAATTAAAGATTATGGATTATGTGTTAAAGATTAAGGTTTAAGGACTACAGATTAAGGATTAGAGATTAAGGATTAAGGACTAGAAATTATCTGTTAAGGATGGATTAGAGATTAGGGTTTAGGGATTAGGGAATAAGGCTTTAGGATTAGTGATTAGGGAGGGATGGATTAGGAATTACAAATATAGGGATAAGAGATTAGGGAGGGAAAGATTAAGGAGTAAGGTTTAGAGAGCATGGATTAAGGATTATGAAGAAGAAGTTGAAGAAGAAAAAGTGGAGGAAGAAGAATTTGAACAAGAATAAGGAGAAGAAGATGACGAAGAAGAAGAAGAAGAAGATTAAGAAGAAGAAGAAGAAGAGGGAGATGAAGAAGAAGAGGAAAAAGAAGAAGAAGAAGGAGAACAAGAAGAAGAAGAAGAAGAAGGAGAGAAAGAAGTGGAGGAAGAAGAAGAAGAAGAAGAAAAAGAAGAGGAAGAAGAAGAAAAAGAAGAAGAAGAACAAGAATGAGAAGGAGAAGAGTAAGAAGAAGAAGAAGAAGAAGAAGAGTAAGGTGAAGAAGTTGAAAGGAAGAAGAAGTAGAACTGGAAGAAGAAGAAGAAAAGGAAGACGAAGAGGAAGATGAGAAGAAAAAGAAGAACAACTAGAAGAGAGGAAGAAAAGATGATGAAGAAGAAGAAGGAGAAATTGATGAAGAAGAAGAAGAAGGAGAAGAAGCAGAAGAAGTAGAAGAAAAAAAGAATAAATAAAAGAGGAAGAAGAAGAAGAAGAAGAGGAAGAGGAAGAAGAAGAAGTAGAAGGTGATGAAGAAGAAGCAGAAGATGTAGAAAAAGAAGAAGAAAAAGAAGTAAAAGAGGAAGAAGAGGTAAAAAGGGAAGAAGAAGTAGAGGAAGAAGAAGAGGAAAAAGAGGAAGAATCGAAAAAAGAAGAAGAGGAAGAAGAAGAGATGTAGTTGAAGAAGAAGTAGAAGAAGAAGATGGGGAAGAAGAAGAAGAAAAAGAAAAAGTAGTAGTAGAAGATGATGAAGAAGAAGAAGAGGAAGAGAAAGAAGAAGAAGAAGAAGAGGAAGAAGATGAAGATGCAGCTAAGGAAGAAGAAGGAGAAGAGGAAGAAGAAAATGAAGAAGAAGAAGAAGTGGAAGAAGAAGTGGAAAAAGAAACAGATTAGGGATCAAGTGTTAGCGATTAGGAATTAGGGATTATGGAATGAAGGATTAGGGATTAGGTATTAGGGAATATAGATTAAAGATTAATGATAGAGAGATTAGAGATTAGGAATTCGCAATTTTTGTGCTAGTAGTTAGGGATTAAGGTTTAGCGATTAGGGATTAAATTTAGGGATTAGAGATTAGGGATTAAGGAATGGGAGATTATGGATTAAAGAATATGGATTATGGTTTAAGGAAGGAGGGATTGGGGATTAGAGGTTAAGTTAAGGGATTACAAATTAGGGATTAAGGATAGAGGGATTAGATATTATGCATTTTAGATTATGGATTAAAAATTTGAGATTATAAATTAACAATTAGGGATTAGAGTTTATGGATTAAGGATTATGGATTAGGGAATAGAGATTACGAATTATAGAAGAAGAGAAGGATGAAGAAGTTGAAGAAGGAAGAAGTAAAAAAGGAGGAAGAAGAAAAGAATTAGGGATTAACGATTAAGGGTTAAGAATCAATGATTAAGGATTAAGAATGGAGGGATATGGGATTAGGTATTAGTAGTTATGGATTAGGGATTATGGAATATGGATTAAGGATTATCAATTAGGGATTAGGGATTAAGAAATAAGAAATAATTAATAGGATAATAGATTAAGAATTAGGGATTACGAATTAAGGTTAAGGATTTGGGATGAAAAGATCAATGATTAGTGATTAAGGATTAAGGATTAAGGATTAAGGGACTAACTATTAAGGATTGGTGATTAGGGTTTTAGGATTTAGGATTATAGATTAGGAAATAGGGATTAGGGATTAAGAATTAGAGATTAGTGGTTATGTGTTTAGGATTCAAGATTATGGATTAGAGATTAGAGATTAGGGATTAGGGAGTAGAGATTAAGTGATTAGGATTAAGATTAGAGAATAGGGATAAGGGATTAGGGATTAAGAATTAAGTATTAGGGATAAAGGATTAGAGATAATGGATTAAGGATTAGGGATCAAGTTTTAGGGATTAGGATTTAAGGATTAGGGATGTAGGGTTTGGGAATAGGGATTAGAAATTAGGGATTCGATATTATGGATTATTAGGGATTAGGTATTAGAGATAAGGGATTAGATATTAGTGATTATGGATTTGGGATTATGGATTAAAGTTGGATTAAAAATTAGGGATTAAGTATTAGGGTTTGGGGATTAAAGAATTGAGATTAGGGATTATTAATTAGAGAAGCATGGATTAGGGACTACAAATTTAGGGATAATGGATTAAGGAGGGAGGAGTAAAGGAGTTGGGACTAGGGATTAAGGATTATGAAGAACAAGGTGAAGAAGAAGAGGAAGAGATGGAAGAAGAAGAACAACAACAAGGAGAAAAAGAAGAAGAAAAAGAAGAACAAAAAGAAGAAGTAGAGAAGAAGAAGAATTGGAAGATGAAGAAGAAGAGGAAGAAGAAGAGGAAGAAGAAGAAGAAAATAAGGAAGAAGAAGAAGAAGAAAAAGAAGAAGAAGAAGAAGAGGGAGAAGAAGAAAAAGAAGAAGAGGAAGAAGAAGAAGAAGAAGAAGAAGAAGAATAAGAAGGAGAAGAGTGAGAAGAGTAAGAAGAAGAAGAAGAAGTAAAAGAAGAAGAAGTGGAGGAAGAAGAAAAAGAACAAGAAGAAGAGGAGGAGGAGGAGGAAGAAGAAGAAGAAGAAGAAGAAGAAGAAGAAAAAGAATGAGAAAGATAATAGCAAGAGGAAGAAGAAGAAGAAGAAGGTGAAGAAGTTGAAAAAGAAGAAGAAGAAAGAGAAGAAGAAGAAGAGGGAGATGAAGAGGAAGAAGAAGATGAAGAAGAGAGGAAGTAAAAGATGAAGAAGTAGAGGAAGAAGACAAAGAGGAGGAAGAAGAAGAAGAAGAAATTGAAGAAGATGAAGAAGAAGAGGGGAAAAAGGAGAAGAAAGAGAAGAAGAACAAGAAGAAGAAAAAGGAGAAGAATAAGTAGAGGAAGAAGAAGAGGAAGTAGAAGAAGAAGTAGACGAAGAAGAATGAGAGGAAAAAGAGCAAGAGGAAGAAGTGGAAGAAGAAAAAGAAGAAGAAGAAGAGGAAGAAGAAGGAGAAGAAAAAAAGAAGAAGAAGTGGAAGAAGAAGAAGAAGAAAAACATGGTGAAGAAGAAAAGGAGGAGGAAGAAGAAGAAGAAGAAGAAAAAGAAGAAATAGAAGCAAAAGAAGGAGAAGAAGAAGAAGAAGAAGAACAAGTAGAAAAAGAAGATGAGGAAGAAGAAAAATAAGAATGAGAACATGAATAAGAAGAAGAAGAAGAAGAAGAAGAGGAAAAAGAGGAAGAGAAAGAAGTAGAGATGTAGAAGTAGTAGAAAAAGAAAAGAAGAAGAAGAAGAACAAGAAGAATAAGTGGAAGAAGAAGAAGAAGAAGAAGAAGAGGATTAAGAAGATGAAGAGGAAGATGTAGAAGAAGAAAAAGAAAAAGAAGATGAAGATTACCAAGTAGTGGAAGAAAAATAAGAAGAAGAGGTGGTGGATGAAGAAGTAGTAGAAGAGGATTAGGGATCAGTGGTTAGGGATTAGGGATTGGGGATTAAGGAATGAAAGATTAGAGTTTATGTATCTGGGAATGTGGACTAAAGATTAAGGAGGGAGCTATTAGGAATTTGGGAATTATCAATTAGAGATTAAGGATTATGGGTTAAGGATTAGAGATTAGAGATTAATTAGGAAGGGATTAGAGATTTGGGATTAAGGAATACAGATTACAGGTAAAGGAGGGAGGGGTTAGGGATTAGAGATTAGGTATTAAGGTTTATAGATTGAGGACTAGGGAGGGAGGGATTAGGTATTAAGGATTATAGTTTAGGGCTTAAGGATTATGGATTAGGAAGTAAGCATTAGGGATTGGGAAGAAGATGAGAAAGAAGTGCAAGAAGGAATAATAAGAGGAAAAGTTGTAGAAGAAGAAGAATAGGAAGGAGAGGAAGAATAAAAAAGAAATAAGAAAGAATAAAGAAGAAAGAAAGAAGAAAGAAAGAAGAGGAGAGAAGAAAGAAGGAAGGTGGAAGGAAGAAGAAAGAAGGAAGATGGAAGAAGTAGAAGAAAAAAAAGAAGGGAAGGATTAGGGACTAAGGATTAGAGGTTAAGAATTACTGATTAAGGATTAAGAATGAAGGGATATGGGACTAGGTGTTAGCGATTATGGAATAGGGATTAAAAATTAAGTACCAAAGATTACTAATTCGAGATTAAGGTTTAAGGTTTCACGATGAAGGATGAGGGATTAAGGAGTAAGGATTAAGAAATTAGAAATAAGGATAAGGGATTAAAGGCTAGGGATTATGGATTAATGTTATGAGAATGAAGGGATCAATGTTTAGGGATTACGGATTAAGGATTAAGGGATTAATTATTAAGGATTGGTAATTAAGGTTTTAAGAATTGGGATTATGGATTAAGGAATAGTGATTTGGAATTAAGGATAGAGATTTGTGATTATTGATTTTGGAATCAAGATTATAGATTAGAGATTAGGGATCAGGTGATTAGGATTAAGATTAGGGATTAACAATATGGGATTACGGGTTAGGGACTAGGAATTAAGGATTAGCGATAAGGGATTAAACATTACGGATTAAGGAGTATTGAACATAGATTAGAGATTATAGGTTAGGGATCAGGTATTAGCAATTAGAGTTTTAGGATTAGGGATTTGAAATTAGGGCTTTGAGATTATGGATTATAGATTAGAGATTAAGGATTAGGGATTAGGTATTAGAGATTAGGGTTTAGGGTTTAGAGATTAAGGATTAAGAATTAGGCATTATGGATTAAAGATGGATTAAGATTTAAGGATTAAGGTTTAAGGATTAGGGAACAGACATTAGAGATTTGTGATTAGGGAGGCATGGATTAGGGATTACAATCTTAAGGATAAGAGATTAAGGAGATTGGGAATAAGGAGTGGGGATTAGGATAGGGATTAATAATTACGAGAAGAAGGAGAAGAAGAGGAGGAGGAGGAGGAAGAAGAACAAGGAAAAGAAGAAGAAGAAGAAGAAGAAGAAGAAGAAGAAGAGGAAGACAAAGAATAAGAGGAAGAAGTAGAAAAAGAAAATAAGGAAGAAGAAGAAGAAGAAAAAGAAGAAGATGATGAAGGAGAAAAAGTAAAGGAATAAGAAGAAGAGGAGCAAGAGAAAGAAGAAGAAGAACAAGAAGAAGAATAAGGAGAAGAGTAAATAGAAGAAGAAGACGAAAAAGAAGAATAGGAGGAAGAAGACGAAGAGGAAGAGGAAGAAGAAGAGGAAGAAGCAGAAGAAGAAGAAGAAGAATAAGAATGAGAAGAAGAAGAGTAAGAGGAGGAAGAAGAAGAAGCCCAATAAGTAGAAGAAGAAGAAGAAGAAGAAGAAGATGATGAAAAAGAAGAGGAAGATGATGAGGAAAAAGAAGAAAAAGAAGAACAAGAAGAAGAATAGAATGAATAAGAAGAAGAAGTAGAAGAAGAAGGGAGGAAGAAAAAGATGAAGAAGAAGAAAAAGATGAAGAGGAGGAAGAAGAAGAAATAGAAGAAGATGAAGAAGGAAAAGGAGGAAGAAATAGAAGAGGAAGAAGAAGGAAAAGAAGAAGAAAAAGAAGAACAAGTAGAGGAAGAAGAAGAAGAAGAAGAAGAAGAAAAAGTAGTAGAAGAAGAAGTAGTGGAAAAAGAAGAAGAGGAAGAAGTAGAGACGTAGTACAAGAAGAGGAAGAAGAATAATAAGAAGAAGAAGAAGAGGAAGAAGAGAAGAAAAAGAAGAAGTTGAAGAAGAAGAAGAAGATGATTAAGAAGTAGAAGAAGAAGAAGAAGAGGAAGTTGAGGAAGAAGAGGAAGAAGAAGAAGACGAAGATAAGGGAGAAGAACAAGAAGAAGAAGAGGAAGAAAAGAAGAAGAAGAAGAAGAAGAGGAATAAGAGATGGATTACCGATTAGTGGTTAGGGATTAGGGATTTGGTATTGAGGAATACGGATTATAGATTAGGGAGGGAGGGATTAAGGATTAGGGATTCGAGAGTTAGCAATTTTGGATTACAACTTAGGGATTATCGAGTGTGGGTTAGGGATTAAGGAGTGAGGGATTAGAGATGGTTGATTAAAGAGTATAGATTATGGGATAGGGAGGGAGGGATTGGGATTAGAGATTAGGCATTAGGGATTACGAATTAGGGATTTGGGAGGGAGGGATAAAGTATTAGGCATTATAGTTTAGGGATCAGTGATTATAGAGTAGAGATTTTGGATTAGTAATTAGGAATTAGGTTTTAGAGATTAAGAATTATGGGCTAGGAAGTAGGGATTAGAAATTAAGGAAGAAGATGAGGAATATGAAGTGGAAGGAGGATGTTAGAAGAAGAAGAAGAAGGGGAAGAAGAAGAGGAAAAAGTAGTATATGAAGAAGAAGAAGAAGAATAAAGAAGAAAATAAAAAGAGTAAGGTAGAATGAAGAAGGAAGAAAGAAGAAGGAAGAAGGAAGAAGGAAGGTGGAATGAAGAAGCAAGAAGGAAGAAGAAAGTAGAAAGAAGAAAGAAGAAGAAGAGAAAGAAGAGGAAGAAGAAGGAGGAGGAGGACGTAGAGGAGGAGATGCAGAAGGAGAAGGAGATGGAGAAGGAGAAGGAGAAGGAGAAGGAGAAAGGAAGAAGAAGGAGAAGGAGAATGAGAAACACAAGGAGATGGAGATGGAGAAGAAGGAGCAGAAGAAGAAAAAGAAGAAGAAGAAGGAAAACAACAAGAAGAAGAAGTAATAGAAGGAGAAGAAGAAAAAGAAAAAGAAAACAAAGAGTAAAAGGAAGAAGAAGAAGAAGAAGAAGAAGAAGAAGAAGGAAAGTAAGATGAAGAAGATGAGAAAGAAGAAGAAGAGAAAGAAGAGTTATAAGAAAAGAAGAAAATGGAGAAAAAGAAGGAGGGGAAAGGGGTGTGGAAGAAGAAGTAGAAGAAGAAGAAGAAGAAGAAGAAGAAAACAAAGAAGAAAAAAACAAAGAAGAAGAAGAAGAAGAAGAAGAGAAAGATGATGATGAAGAAGAAGAACAAGAAGAACTAGAAGAGGAAGTAGAAGAAGAAGAGAAACATAAGGAAGATGAGGAGGAAGAAGAAGAAGAAAAGGAAGAAGAAGAAGAAGAAGAAGGAGAAGAAGAAGAAGAGAAAGATTAGATGGATTATAGATTATGGATTAGGAGTTAGGGATTAGGGATTAGGGAATAGGTATTAAGGAGGGAGGGATATGGCATTAGATGTTAGGGATTAAGGATTAGATATTACAGATTAGAGATTTAAAATTAGGGATTAGGGATTATCAATTAGGGATTAGGGATTAGGATTTAATGATTAAGGATTAGTGATTAAGGAGTAAGGATTAAGGAGTAAATAATAAAGGATTAAGGACTAGGGATTAGGGTTAAGGATTAGGGATGAAGGGATTAATGATTAAAGATTAAGAGTTAAAAGATTATATACTAAGGATTAGAGATTTAGGATTTTTAATTATGGATTAAGAAATAGAGATTAGGGATAAAGGATAAGAGATTAGTGATTTGGGATTTAGGATACACTATTATAGATCAGAGATTAGGGATAAATTATTAAGGATTAGAGTTTAAGGATTAAGGATTAGGGATTATAAATTAAGATTTAGGATAATGGATTATAGATTAGGGATTAAGCATTAGGGGTTATGGTTTAGGGATTAGAGATTAGAATTAAGAGATTAGGTATTAGAGATTTATGATCAAGGATTAGTAATTATGGATTAAGGATGGAATAGGGATTAAGGATTGAGAAATAAAGATAAGGGATTAGTGATAAAGAATTAAAAAATTTACTAATAAGAGACAAGGGAGGGTCAGATAAAAGAGTAGAGATAAGGGAATAAGCATTAAGGATTACAAAGAAGAAGGAGAAGAAGAAGAAGAGAAGGAAGAAGAAGAAGAAGAACTAGGAGAAGAAGAAGATGATGATGATGATGATGGAGAAGAACAAGAAAAAAATAAGAGGAATAAGTAGAAAAGTAGAGGTAGATGAAGAAGACGAGGAAGAAGAAAAAGAAGAAGAAAAAGAAAAAGAAGTGGAGGAAGAAGAAGAAGAGTAAAAGAAGAAGGGGAAGAAGAAGAAGAAGAATTAGGATGAGAAGAGTAAGAAGAAGAAAAAGGTGAAGAAGTTGAAGAAGAAGAAGAAGAACAAGAAGATGAAGAGGAAAAGAAGAAGAAGAAGAGGAAGAAGAGGAAGAGAAAGATGAAGAACAAAAAGAAGAAGAACAAGAAGAAGAACAAGAAGAAGAAAGGAAGAAAAAGATGAAGAAGGAGAAAAAGAAGAAGAAGAAGAAATAAATGAAGAAGAAGAAACAGAAGAAGAAGACGAAGAAGGAGAGGAAGAATAAGAAGGTGAAGAAGAAGAAGAAGAAGATGATGATGAAGTAGAAGAGGAAGAAGAAGAATACGAAGAAGGAGAAGAAGAAGAAGAAGAAGAAGGAGAAGAAGAAGAAGAAGAAGAAGAAGCAAAAGAAGAAGAAGAAGAAATAGAGGAAGAAGAAGAGGAAGAAGAAGAACTGGAAGAAAAAGAAGAAGAAGAAGAACATAAAGAAGAAGAGGAAGAAGAAGAAGAAGAAGAGGAAAAAGAAAGAAGAGGAAGAAGAAGAGGCATAGAAGAAGAAGAAGAGGAAGAAGAAGATGATGAAAAACAAAAAGTGGAAGAAGAAGAAGAAGGAGAAGGAGAAGAGGAAGAAGAATAAGAAGGAGAAAAAGAGGAAGATGAAGAAGAAAAAGACTTAGAACAAGAAGAGAGAAAGAAAAAGATGAAGAAGAGGAAGAAGAAGAAGAAGAAGAAGAAGAAGGAGAAAAAGAATAACAAAAAGAAGAACAAGAAGGAGAATAAGAAATAGAAGAAGAAGAAGAAGGAGAAGGAGAAGGAGAAGGAGAAGAAGTAGAAGAGGCAGAAGAAGGACAAGGGATTAGTGATTAGGGATTTAGGATTCAACATTATAGATCAGGGATTAGGGATAAAGTATTAAGGATTAGAGTTTAAGGATAAGGATTAGGGATTAGAAATTAAGGATTTTTGTTTATGAATTATAGATTAGGAATTAAGCATTAGGGGTTATGGTTTAGGGATTAGAGATAAGAATTAAGAGATTAGGGATTAGAGATTTAGGATCAAGGATTAGGGATTATGGATTAAGGATGGATTAGAGATTAGGGATTGAGGAATAGAGATAAGGGATTACAAATTTAGAGATAAGAGACAAGGGTGGGTCAGATTAAAGAGTTGAGATAAGGGAATTAGCATTAAGGATTACAAAGAAGAAGGAGAAGGGGAGGAAGATGAAGGAGAAGAACAAGGAGAAGAAGAAGAAGAAGATGATGAAGAAGAAGAAGAAGAAGAAAAGGAATAAAAGGAAGAAGTAAAAGAAGAAGAGGTAGATGAAGAAGACGAGGAAGAAGAAGAAGAAGAAGAAAAAGAAGAAGAAGATGAAAAAGAAAAAGTAGTGGAGGAAGAAGTAAAGGAAAAAGAAGGGGAAGAAGATGAAGAAGAATTGGGATAAGAAGAGTAAGAAGAAGAAGAAGAAGAAGAAGAAGAAGAAAAAGTTGAAGAAGTTGAAGAAGAGGAAGAACAAGAACAAGAAGATGAAGAGGAAAAGAAGAAGAAGAAGAAGAGGAAGATGAAGAAGAGAAAGATAAAGAAGAGAAAGAAGAAGAACAAGAAGAAAAGAGGAAGAAAAAGATGAAGAAGGAGAAAAAAAAGAAGAAGATGAAGAAATAAATGAAGAAGAAGAAGAAGAAGGTGAAGAAGAAGAAGAAGAAGATGAAGTAGAAGAGGAAGAAGAAGAAGAAGAAGAAGAAGGAGGAGAAGAAGAAGAAAGAGAAGAAGAAGAAGAAGAAGAAAAAATAGTAGAGGTAGAAGAAGAGGAAGAAGAAGTGGAAGAAGAAGAAGAAGAAGAAGAAGAACATTAAGAAGAAGAGGAGGAAGAAGAAGAAGAGGAAAAAGGAAGAAGACTAAGAAGAGGAGACGTAGAAGAAGAAGAAGAGGAAGAAGAAGAAGAAGAAGGAGAAAATCAAGAAGTGGAAGAAGAAGAAGAAGATGGAGAAGAAGAGGAAGATGAAGGAGAGAAAGATTAAGAACAAGAAGAGAGAAAGAAAAAGATGAAGAAGAGGTGGAAGAAGAAGAAGAAGAAGGAAAAGAAGAAGAAGAAGAATAACAAAAAGAAGAACAAGAAAGAGAAAAAGAAGAAGAAGGAGAAGAAGGAGAATTAGAATAATAAGAAGAAGAAGAAGAAATAGAAGAGGATGATGAAGAAGAAGAGGAAGAGAAAGAAGAAGAAGAAGAAGAAGAACGAGGGGGAGGATAAGAAGTAGATGAAGAAGAACAAGTAGAGGAAGAAGAAGAGGAGGTAGAAGAAGAAGAAGTAGAAGAACTAGAATAAGAAGGAAAGGAAGAAAAAGAGAAGATGTAGAAGGGGAGACATAGAAGAAGAACAACAAGAAGGAGAAGAAGAAAAAGAAGAAGTGGAAGAAGAAGAAGAAGAAGAAGAGTTGGAAGAAGAAGAAGATGAGGAAGAAGAGGAAGAAGAAGAAGACAAAGATAAGGAAGAAGAAGAAGAAGAAGAGGAAGAAGAAGAAGAAGAAGAGGAAGATGAAGGAGTGGAAGAAGGAGAAGTAGAAGAGACAAATTACGGATTAGGGGTTAGGGACTAAGGGTTAAGGAATGACAGATTAAGGATTAGGTATTAGGTATGCAAATTAATGATTAGGGAGGGAGAGATTAGGGGTTTGGGATTTGTTAGTTAAGAATTAGAGATTAAGGTTTAGGGATTAGTTGTTAGGGATCAGAGATTAGGGATTATGGAGGGAGGGATTAGGGGTTAATGATTAGGGAATACAAATTATAGATTAGAGAGGGAGAGATTTGGGATTAGAGATGAGGCATTAAGGATTATAGATTATGGAGAGTGGGATTAATTATTAGGCATTATAGATTAGAAATTAGGGATCAGAGATTAGAGATTATGGATTAGCAATTAGAGACTAGGGTTAAAGGATTAAGGATTATCGATTAGGGAGTAAGGATTAGGGATTAAGAATTAGGAAAAAAGAGGAGGAAGAAGAACTGGAAGAAGGAAGAAGGAAGAAGAAGAAGAGGTGGAAGAAAAAGAGGAAAGAGTAGAAGAAGAAGAAGACGAAGAAGAGGAAGAGGACGAATAAAGAAGAAAGAAGAAAAAATAAAGAAGTAAGAAGAAGGAAGAAAGAAGAAGGAAGAAGGAAGAAGGAAAGTGGAATGAAGAAGGAAGAAGATCGAAGAAAGATGAAAGAAGAAAGAAGAAAGAAGAAAGAAGAAGAGAAAGAAGAAGAAGGAGAAGGAGAAGGAGAAGGAGAAGGAGGAGGAGGAGGACATGAAGAAGGAGGAGAAGGAGAAGTAGATGGAGAAAGAGATGGAGAAGGAAAAGGAGAAGGAAAAAAGAAGGAGAAAAAAAGAAAGATAAGAAGAAGGGTAAGGAAAAGGACAAGGAGAAGAAGAAGGACAAAGAGAAGAAGAAGAAGAAGAAAAAGAGGAAAAAGAAAAATAAATAGAAGAAGAGAAAGAAGAAGAACAAGGAAAGAATAAGGAGAAAAAGAAGAAGAAGAAGAGGAAGAAGAAGAAGAGGAGGAAGAAGAAGTAGAAAAAGAAGAAGAAGAAGAAGATGATGAAGAAGTAAACGATGAAGAAGAAGGAGAAGAAATAGAAGGGGAAGATGGAGAAGAAGAAGAGGAAGATGATAATGAAGAGGAGAAAAAAAGAGAAGAAGATGAGGAAGAAGAAGAGGAAGAAGAGGATGAAAAAGAAGAGAGATATGAAGAAGAGATTGATTAGTGATTAGGGATTAGGGGTTAGTGATTAAAGATTAGGGTTAAGGAATGAGGGATTATGGATTAGGTATTCAAGATTAAGGATTGGGGATTATGGTTTAGAGGTCATGGATTAAGGATTATGGATTAGCAATTATAGAATAAGGATTAAGGAATAAGTAATAGGGATTAAGAATTATGGATTAGGGATGAAGTGATTAATAATTAAGGATTACAGATTAAGTACTTAGGATTAAGGGATTAATTATTAAGGATTGTAGATTAAAAAGTTTAGGAATGAGGATTATAGATTAGGGATTTATGATTTTAGATTAGCGATTTGGGATTCAGGATTAGGGGTTAGAGATTAATGATTAGAGAATAAGAAATTATAATTAGAAATAAGGACGAGATTTCAGATTAAGGATTAGGGATTTGGGAATATAGATTATGGATGAGGAAGGGAGGATTGGGGATTCAAGAGTAGGTATTAGGGACTAGGGATTAAGGATTAAGGAGGAAGGGATTAGGTATTAGTCATTAGAGATTAGGCATTAGGGATTATGGATTAGCAATTAGGGATTAGGGTACAAGGATTAAGGATTACAAATTAAGGAGTAGGGATTTGGGATTAAGTGAGTGATGAGGGATTATGGATGATAGATTAGGGACTAAAGATCAGGGATTAGGGATGAAAGGATTAATTATTAGGGATGAGGGATTATGGATTAAAGGTTAAGGATTAATCATTAAAGATTAAGGATTTAAGATTAGGGATTACGGATTAGGCAAAAGGGATTAAGGATTAGGGTTTAAAGATTATGGATTAGAGATTAGTGATTAAGGATTTGGGAATTAGGATTAGGTATTAGAGATTAGGGAGTAGGGATTAGAGATTAAGAAATTCTGATTATGAATAAGGATTAAGAATAATGGAGAAGTAGAAGGAGAAGCAAAAGAAGGAGAAGGAGAAAGACAAGGAGAAGGAGAAGGAAGAAGAAGGCGAAGGAGAAGACGAAGAAGAAGAAGAAGGCAAAGGAGAAGAAGAAGCAATAAAAGAAGAAGAAGAAGGAGGAGGAGGAGAGGAAGAAGAAGAGGAAGAAAAGAACAAGAAATGAAGAAGGCAAAAAAGATGTAGAAGAAGAAGAGGAAGACAAGAAGAGAAAGAAGAAGTAGACGAAGAAGAAGAAGAAGAAGAAGAGGAAGACGATGAAAAAGAAGAAGAAAAGGAAGAAGAGGAATTAGAGAATAGTGAGTAAGGATTACAAATTAGGTAATTGAGATTTGGGATTAGGGATTTTTGATTCAGGATTATGAATTAGAGATTAGAGATTAGGGGTAAGAGATTAACAATTATAATTAGGATTTAGTATTAGAGATTATAGATTAACGATTAAAGATTAAGGATTAGAGATTATGGATTAGGTTTTAAGGATTAGGGATTAAGGATTAGGGATTATGGATTATAGATAAGGGATTTAAGGATTAGGGATTAAGTATTAGTGATTAAGGCTTAAGGATTAAAGATTAAGGATTAGAGATTAAGGATTAAGGATTAAGAATTATGTAGTTAGAGATTAAGGAATTGATACTATAGAGAGATGGATTAGGCATTATAGATTTGGAATTAGGGAATAAGGATTAAGAATTACGAAGTACAATGAGAAGAAGAAGAAGAAGATTAAGAAGATGAAGAAGAAGAAAACGAAGAAAAAGTAGAAGAAGAAGTCGAAGAAGAAAATGAAGAAGAAGAAGAAGGAGAAGGAGAAGAACAAGAAGAATAAAAGGAAGGAGAAGAAGAACAGGAGGAAGAAGAAGAGGAAGAAGAAGAAGAAGGAAAGGAACAAGAAGAATAAGAATAAGAAGAAGAAATAAAAGAAGAAGAAAAGAAAGAAAAAAGAAAAGAGGATGAAGGAGAAGTGCATGAGGGATTAGATATTAGTGATTAAGGATTAGGGATTATTGATTAAGGATGGATACAAATTAGGGATTAAGAATTAGGGTTTGGGGATTAAAGAATTAAGATTAGGGATTAGTGATTAGAGAAGAATGGATTACGGACTACAAATTTAGAGATAAGTGATTAAGGAGGGAGCGGTAAAGGAGTCGGGATTAGGGAATAAGGATTAAGGATTATGAAGAAGATGGTGATGAAGAAGAGAAGGAGATAGAAGAAGAAGAACAACAACAAGGAGAAGAAGAAGAAGAAAAATAAGAAGAAAAGAAGAAGAAGAAGTAAAAGAAGAAGAAGAAGAGGAAGGCGAAGAAGAAGAGCAAGAAGCTGAAGAAGAAGAAAATAAGGAAGAAGAAGAAAAAGAAGAAAAGGAGGGAGAAGAAGAAAAAGAAGAAGAGGAAGAAGAAGAAGAAGAAGAATAATAAGAAGAAGAAGAGTGAGAACAGTAAGAAGAAGAAGAAGAAGAAGAAAAAAAAGAAGAAGAGGAGGAAGAAGAAAGACAAGAAGAGGAAAAGGTGGAAGGAGAAGAAGAAGAAGAAGAAAAAGAAGAAGAAGAAGAAGAAGAAGAAGAATGAGATAGAGAACAGTAAGAGGAAGAAGAAGAAGAAGGTGAAGAAGTTGAAGAAGAAGAAGAAAGAGAAGAAGATAACGGACATGAAGAAGAAGAAGAAGTAGAAGAAGAAAAAAAAAGAGGAATAGAAAGATGAAGTAGAAGAAGAAAACAAAGAGGAAGAAGAAGAAGAAGAAGGGGAAGAAGGAGAAGGAAGAGAAGAAGAAGAAAAGAAGAAGAAGGAGGAGAAGAAATAAAAGAGGAAGAAGAAGAAGAAGAACAAGAAGAAGAAGAAAAAGAAGAAGAAGAAGAAGAAGAAGAGGAAAAAGAGGAAGAGGAAGAAGTAAAAGAAGAAAGAAGAAGAAGAAGAAGAGGAGGAAGAAGAAGAAGTAAAAGAAGAAGAAGAAGTGGAAGAAGAAGAAGAAGAAGAAGATGATGATTAAGAAGAAGAAGAAGAGGATGGTGAAGAAGAAAAGGAAGAAGAAGAAGAAGAAGAAGAAAAAGAAGAAATAGAAGTGAAAGAAGGAGGAGAAGTAGAAGATGAAGAAAAAGAAGAACAAGTAGAGGATGAAGATGATGAAGAAGAAGAAGAACAAGGATGAGAACAAGAAAAAGAAGAAAGAGCAGAAGAAGAAAAAGAAGGAGAGGAAAAAGAGGAAGAGGAAAAAGTAGAGATCTAGAAGTGCTAGAAGAAGAAAAGAAGAAGAAGAAGAAGAAGAAGAAGATGATGATGATTAAGAAGAACAAGAGGAAGATGTAGAAGAAGAAAAGAAAAAGAAGATGAAGATAACCAAGAAAAAGAAGAAGAGGAGGGGGAGGAAGAAGAAGCAGAAGAGGAAGAGGATTAGGGATCAATGGTTAGGCATTAGGGATTAGGGATTAAGATATGAAAGATTAGGGTTTATGTATATTGGAATGTAGACTAAAGATTAGGAAGGGAGATATTAGGGATTTGGGAGTTGGCAATTAGAGATTAAGGATTATGGGTTAGGGATTAGAGATTAGAGAATAATTATGGAGGAATTAGAATTTGGGATTAGGGAATATAGATTAATGGTAAGGGAGGAAGGGATTGGAGATTAGAGATTAGGTATTAGGGATTACAGATTGGCGATTAGGGAGGGAGGGATTAGGTATTAGCCATTATAGTTTAGGGCTAAAGGATTATGGATTGGGACGTAGGCATTAGGGATTATGGAAGAAGATGAGAAAGAAGAAGTGCAAGAAGGAAGAATAAGAGGAAAATATTGTAGAAGAAGAAGGGGAGGAATAAGGAGAGGAAGAATAAAAAAGAAATAAGAAAGAATAAAGAAGAAAGAACAAGAAAGAAAGAAGAGGGGAGAAGAAAGAAAGAAGAGTGGAGAAGAAAGAAGGAAGGTGGAAGGAAGAAGAAAGAAGGACGAAGGAAGAAGAAAGAAGAAAGAAGAAATAAGAAGAAGAAGAAAAAAGCAAAGGAGGAGAAAAGGGAGGATGTATAGAAGGAGTGCAAAGAGAAGGAGATGGAGATGGAGATGTTGAAAGAGAAGGTGAAGGACAAGGAGAAAGAGAATGAGAAAGATAAGGAGAAGGAGAAGGAGAAGAAGTAGCAGAAGAAGATGATGAAGAAAAAGAAGAAGATGAAGAAATAGAGAAGAATAAGAAGAAGACGAAGAAGAATTTGAGGAAGTAGAAGAAGAAGAAAAAGAAGAAGAAGAAGAAGAAGAAGAAGAAGAGTAAGATGAGGAAGATGAGGAAGTGGTAGAAGAGGAAGAAGAATTATATGAAAAGAAAAAAATGGAGAAAACGAAGGAGAAGAAGAGGAGGAGGAAGAAGCAAAAGGAGGGGAAGAAGATGAAGAAGAGGAAGAAGAAGAAGAAGAAGATAATGAAGAAGAAGAAGAAAAAGAATGAGAAGAAGGAGAAGAAGTAAAAGAAGAAGAAGAGTTAGATAAGGAAGATGAGGAAGAAGAAGAAGAAGAGGAAGAAGAAGAAGAAGAAGTGGAAGAAGAAGGATAAGAAAAAGGAGAAGTAGAAGAAGAAGAAGGAGAGGAAGAAGAGGAAGATGAGATGGATTAAGGATTAAGGATTAGGGGTTAGGGTATATGAATTAGGGACTAAGGAGGGAGGGATATAAGATTAGTAGTTAGAGATTGAGGATTAAGAATTATAGATTAGAGATTAAAAAATTAAGGATTAAGATTATCAACTAGGGATTAGGAATTAGGGTTTAAAGATTAAGAATTAGCATTTAGGGAGTAAATGTTAAGCAATAGGTAATAGGGATAAAAGATTAAGGATTATGGATTAGGGTTAAAGATTAATGATTAGAGATTAGGGATTAAAGATTAAGGGATTACTTGCTAAAGATTGGAGATTAAGGGTTTAGGATTTGGGATTACAAATTAGAGAATAGAGATTAAGGATAAAGGATTATGGTTTGGATTTGGGATTCAAGATTATGGATTAGAGATTAGGGATTTGGTATTAGGGGTTAGGGTTTAAGGATTAAGGATTAAAGATTAAGGATTAAGGATTAGAAATTAAGAGTTCAGGATTATAGGTTATTGATTAGCAATTAAGGATTAGGGATTAGGTATTATTGATTATAGTTCTAGGATTACATATTGGGGATTAGAGATTAAGGATAGAGATTAAAGATTAAGGATAAAGAATTATGGATCAAAAGATGGATTAACGATTAGGGATTAGGGATTAAGGTATAAGGAATAAGGAATAAGGAATAAGGATAAGAGATTAGTGAGTAGGGGTTACAAATTTAGGGATAAGGGACTAGGGTGGGTGGGATTAAAGAGTAGCGAAAATGAATAAGGATTAAGGATTACAAAGACGAAGGAGAAGAAGAAGAAGAGGAGGAGGAAGAAGAAGAAGAACAAGGAGGAGAAGAAGAAGAAGATGATGATGATGACAAAGTAGAAGAGGAAGAAGAATAACTAGAAGAAGAAGGGGAAGAAGAAGAAGAAGAAGAAATTGAGGAAGATGAAGAAGAAGAGAAGAAGAAGAAGAAGATGAAGAAGAAGAATGTGAAGGAGAAGAGTAAGAAGAAGAAGAAGGAGAAGGTGAAAAGTTGAAGAAGAAGGAGAAGAAGAGGAAGATGAAGAGGGAAAAGAAGAAGAGGAAGAAGAAGAAGAAAAAAAGAAAGGCATAGAAGAAAAGAAGAAGAACAAGAAGAAAAGAAGAAGAAAAAGATGATGTTGAAGAAGAAGAAGAAGAAGAAGAGGAAGAAGAAGAAGAACAAGAAGAAGAAGAGGTAGATGAGGAAGAAGGGGAAGAAGAAGAAGATGTAGATATGGAAGAAGTAGAAGAAGAGGAAGAAGTAGAAGAAGTGGAAGAAGAAGTGGAAAAAGAAATAGATTACAGATCAACTATTAGGGATTATGAATTAGGGATTAGGGATTATGGAAAAAGGGATTACAGATTAGCTATCAAAGAATATGAATTAAAGATTAATGATTGAGGGATTAAGGAATAGGAATTAGGGTTTGTGAGTTAACAATTAGGGATTAAGGTTTAGGGATTAGTGATTAGGAATTAGGGGTTATGAATTAGGGAATATGGAGGGAAGGATTACGAAAATGGGATTAGGGATTAAGGAATATGGATTATGGATTAAGGAGGGAGGGATTATAGATTAAAGATAAGGTATTAGGGATTACAGATTATGGATTAAGGATTCAAGGATTTGATATTAGCCATTATAGATTACTAATTAGAGATTAAAGATTAGAGATTATGGATTAGTAATTAGGGATTTGGGTTTAGTGATACGGATTATGGATTAGGTAGTAGGGATTAGGGATTAGGGATTAAGGAAGAAAAGGAGGAAGAAGAAGTGGAAGAAGTAGAAGAAAAAGAAGAAGAAAAGGATTAAGGATTACTGATTAAAGGATAAGAATTAGTGATTAAGGATTAAGAATGGAGGGATATGTAATTATGTTTTAGGGATTATTAATTAGGGATTAAAAATTAGGTATTAAAGATTACTAATTAGGGATTAAGAATTAAGGTTTTAGGATTAAGGATTTAGGAGAAATGATTAATAAATAAGTAATAGGGATAAGGGATTAAAGGCTAGTGATTATAGATTAAGGTTATGAGGATGAAGGGATCAATGATTAGGGATTAAGGATTAAGGGATTAATTATTAAGGATTGGTAATTAAGGTTTTAAGAATTGGGATTATGGATTAAGGAATAGAGATTAGGGATTGAGGATTAGAGATTTGTGATTATTTATTTTTGATTGATGACTATAGATTATAGAATAGGGATTAAGTGATTAGAATTAAGATTAGAGGTTAGTAAAATAGGATTAAGGATTAAGGATTAGGAATTAAGGATTAGCGATAAAGGATTAGAGATTATGGATAAAGGAGTATTGAATATAGATTAAGGATTAGAGGTTAGGGATCAGGTATTAGCAATATAGAGTTTTAGGATTAGGGATTAGAAATTAGGGCTTCAAGATTATGGATTATATATTAGAGATTAGGGATTAAGGATTAGGTATTAGAGATTAGGTTTTAGGGTTTAGAGATTAAGGATTAAGAATTAGGCATTATGGATTAAAGATGGATTAGGATTTAAGGATTAATGTTTAGGGATTAGGGAATAGAGATTAGAGATTAGTGATTAGGGAGTCATGGATTAGGGATTACAATCTTAAGGATAGGATATTAAAGAGATAGGGATTAAGGAGTAGGGATTAAGAATTACGAAGAAGTAGGAGAAGAAGTAGAGAAGGAAGAAGAAGAACAAGGAGAAGAAGAAGAAGAAGAAAAAAGATGAAGAAAAAGAAGAAGCGGAAGACAAAGAAGAAGAGGAAGAAGTAGAAGAAGAAAATAAGGAAGAAGAAAAAGAAGAAGAAAAAGAAGAAGAAGAAGAGGAACAAGAGAAAGAAGAAGAAGAATAAGAAGTAGAAGAGTAAAAAGAAGAAGAAGAAGAAAAAAAAGAAGAAGAGGAGGAAGAAGAAGAAGAAGGGGAAGAAGAAGAAGAAGAGGAAGAAGAAGACGAAGAGGAAGAAGAATAAGAAGAAGAGTAAGAAGAAGAAGAAAAAGAAAAAGAAGAAGAAGAAGGCCATGAAGTTAAAGAAGAAGAAGAAGAAGAAGAGGAAGATGATGGGGAAAAAGAAGAAAAAGAAGAAGAAGAAGAGGAAGAGAAAGAAGAGGAAGAAGAGAGGAAGAAAACAAAATGAAGAAGAAGAAGAAATAGAAGAAGATGAAGATGGAGAAGTAGGAGGAAGAAATAGAAAGGGGAGAAGAAGGGGAAGAAGAAAAAAAGAAGAAGAACGAGGAAGAAGAAGAGGAAGAAGGAGAAGAAGAAGAAGAAGAAGAAGAAAAAGAAGAAGTGGAAAAAGAAGAAGAGGAAGAAGCAGAGACGTAGTACAAGAAGATGAAGTAAAAGAAGAAGAAGAAGAGGAGAAAGAAGAAGATGAAGAAAATGAAGTGGAAGAAGTAGTAGACAAAGAAGATGAAGAAGTAGAAGATGTAAAAGAAGAAGAAGAGGAAGATGAGGAAGAAGAGGATGAAGAAGAAGACAAAGATAATGAAGAAGAACAAGAAGAAGAAGAGGAAGAAAAGAAGAAGAAGAAGAAGAAGAAGAAGAAGAAGAGGAATAAGAGATGGATTTCGAATTAGTGGTTAGGGATTAGGGATTAAGAAATGAATGATTTGGGATTAGGTATTGAGGAATACAGATTAAAGATTAGGAAGGGAGGGATTAAGGATTAGGGATTTGGGAGTTAGCAATTATTGATTACAGCTTAGGGATTATCGAGTGTGGGTTAGGGATTAGGGATTAAGGAGTCAGGGATTAGAGATGGCCGATTAGAGAGTACAGATTATGGGATAGGGAGGGAGGGATTGGAGATTTGAGATTAGGTATTAGGGATTATGGATTATGGATTAAGGAGGGAGGGATAAAGTATTAACAATATTAGTTTACGGATTAGGGATTATAGAGTAGAGATTTTTGTTTAGTAATTAGGGATTAGGGTTTAAAGATTAAGCATTATAGGTTAGGAAGTAGGGATTTGAAATTAGGAAAGAAGATGAGGAATAAGAAGTGGAAGGAGGAAGATAGAAGAAGATAAAGAAGAGGGGGAAGAAGAAGAGGAAATAGTAGTATAAGAAGAAGAAGAAGAAGAATAAAGAAGAAAATAAAAAGAGTAAGGTAGAAAGAAAAAGGAAGAAAGAAGAAGGAAGAAGGAAGAAGGAAGGTGGAAGGAAGAAGCAAGAAGGAAGAAGAAAGAAGGAAGAAGAAAGTAGAAAGCATAAAGAAGAAGAAGAGAAAGAAGAGGAAGAAGAAGGAGAAGTAGAAGGAGGAGGACATAGAGGAGGAGATGGAGAAGGAGAAGGAGAAGGAGATGGAGAAGGAGAAGGAGAAGGAGAAGGGGAAGAAGAAGTAGAAGGAGAATAAGCAAGACAAGGAGATGGAGAAGGGGAAGAAGAAGTAGAAGGAGAATAAGCAAGACAAGGAGATGGAGAAGGAGAAGAAGAAGGAGCTGAAGAAGAAGAAGTAGAAGAAGAAGAAGAAGAAGAAGAAGAAAAAGAAGAAAAAGAAGACAAAGAGAAAATGGAAGAAGAAGAAGAAGAGTAAGATGAAGAAGATAAGGAAGAAGTAGAAGAGAAAGAAGAATTTCAAGAAAAGAAGAAAATGGAGAAAAAGAAGGAGGATGAGAAGAGGGTGCGGAAGAAGAAGTAAAGAAGAAGAACCAGAAGAAGAGGAAGATGATGAAGAAGAAGAAGATAAAGAAGAAGTAGAAGAGGAAGTAGTAGAAGAAGAAGAAGAGAAACATAAGGAAGAAGAAGACGAAGAAAAGGACAAAGAAGCCGAAGAAGAACGAGAAGAAGAAGAAAAAGATTAGATGGATTATAGATTAAGAATTAGGAGTTAAGGATTAGGGATTAGGTATTAAGAAAGGGGGATATGGGATTTTTTTAGGGATTAAGGATTAGATATTACAGATTAGAGATTAAAAATTAGAGATTAATGATTATCAACTAGAGATTAGGGATTAGGATTTAATGATTAAGAATTAGGGATTAAAGAATAAGGATTAAGATATAAATAATAAAGATAAAGGATTAAGGACTAGGGATTGGGGTTAAGGATTAGGGATGAGGGAATTAATCATTAAGAATTAGGATTAAAGATTAAGAGTTAAGAGATTATATACTAAGGATTAGAGATTAGAGATTTAGGATTTTTAATTATAGATTAGGAAATAGAGATTAGGGATAAAGGATAAGAGATTAGTGATTTTGGATTTAGGATTCAGGATTATAGATCAGAGATTAGGGATAAAGTATTAAGGATTAGAGTTTAAGGATTATGGATTAGATATTAGAAATTAAGGATTTAAGATTATGGATTATAGATTTGGGATTAAGCATTAAGGGTTATGGCTTAGGGATTAGATATTAGAATTAAGAGAATAGAGATTAAAGATTTATGATCAAGAATTAGGGATTATGGATAAAGGATGGATTAGGGATTAAGAAAAAGAGATAAAAGATTAGTGATTAGGGATTACAAATTTAGAGATAAGAGATAAGAGAGGGTCAGAGTAATGAGTAGGGATAAGAGAATAAGCATTAAGGATTACAAAGAAGGAGAAGACGAAGAACAAGAGGATGAAGAAGAAGAAGAAGAACAAAGAGAAGAAGTAGATGATGATGATGATGAAGAAGAAGAAGAAAAAGAACAAGAGGAAGAAGTATAAGAAGAAGAGGTAGATGAAGAAGACGGGGAAGAAGAAGAAGAAGAAGAAGAAGAAGAAGAAGAAGAAATGGAGGAGGAAGAAGAAGAAGAGGAAAAAGAAGAAGGGGAAAAAGAAGAAGAAGAATTAGGATGAGAAGAGTAAGAAGAAGAAGTAGAAGAAGAAAAAGGTGAAGAAGTTGAAGAAGAAGAACAAGAAGAACAGGAAGATGAAGAGAAAAGAAGAAGAAGAAGAGGAAGAAGAAGAAGAAGAGAAAGATGCAGAAGAAAAAGAAGAAGAACAAGAAGAAGAGTGGAAGAAAAAGATGAAGGCAGAGAAAAAAGGAGAAGAAGAAATAAATGAAGAAGAAGAAGAAGAAGAAGAAGAAGAAGAAGGAAAGTAGAAGAAGAAGGTGAAGAAGAAGAAGTAGAAGAGGAAGAAGAAGAAGAAGAAGAAGGATAAGAAGAAAAAGAAAGAGAAGAAGAAGAAGAAGAAGAAGAAGAAATAGTAGAGGAAGAAGAAGAGGAAGAAGAAGTGGAAGAAAAAGAAGAAGAAGAAGAATATATAGAAGAAAAGGAAGAAGAAGAAGAAGAGGAAAAAGGAAGAAGGTGAAGAAGAAGAGACATAGAAGAAGAAGAAGAGGAAGAAGAAGAAGAAGAAAAACAAGAAGTGGAAGAAGAAGAGAAAGAAGGAGTAGAAGAAGAAAAAGAGCAAGAAGAAGATGGTGAAGAAGAGGAAAATGAAAAAGAAAAAGACTAAGAACAAGAAGAGAGAAAGAAAATGATGAAAAAGAGGAGGAAGAAGAAAAAGAAGAAGAAGAAGAGGAGGAGGAAGAAGAAGAAGAGAAAGAAGAAGAAGAGTAACAAAAAAAGAATAAGAGGGAGAAAAAGAAGAAGAAGGAGAACAAGGAGAAGAAGAAGAAAAAGAAGAAGAAGAAGAAATAGAAGAGGATGATGAAGAAGAAGAGGAAGAGGAAGAAGAAGAACAAGAATAAGAAGATGATGAAGAAGAACAAGTAGACAAAGAAGAAGAGGAAGAAGAAGAGGAGGAAGAAGAAGAAGTAGAATAAGAAGAGGAAGAAGAGGAGACATAGAAGAACAAGAAGAAGAAGAAGAAAAAGAAGAGGTGGAAAATAAGAAGAAGAAGAAAAAGAGGTGGAAGAAATAGAAGAAGAGGAAGATGAGGAAGAAGTGAAAGAAGTAAAAAACAAAGATAAGGAAGAAGAAGAAGAAGAAGAAGAAGAAGAAAAGGAAGAAATAGAGGAAATAGAAGAAGTAGAGGTAGAAGAGAAAGAAGAAGGAAGAAAGAAGAAAGAAGAAGAGAAAGAAGAAGAAGAAGAAGAAGAAGAAGAAGGAGATGGAGAAGGAGAAGGTGGAGGACATGGAGAAGGAGGAGGAGAAGGAGAAGTAGAAGGAGAAAGAGATGGAGAAGGAGAAGGAAAAAAGAAGGAAAAAATGAAAGATAAGGAGAAGGGTAAGGAGAAGAAGAAGAAGGACAAGGAGAAGAAGAAGGACAAGGAGCAGAAGAACAAGAAGAAACAGAGGGAAAGGAAAATGAAATAAAAGAAGATGATGAAGAAGAAGAATTAGAGAAAGAAGAAGAAGAAGAAAAGAATATGGAGAAAAAGAAGAAGAAGAAGAAGAAGAGGAAGAAGAAGAAATGGAGGAAGAAGTAGATGATGAAGAAGAAGAAGAAGAAGAAGAGGAAGATGAGGAAGAAGAAAAAGAAGCAGAAGACAAAGATAAGGAAGAAGAAGAAGAATAGGATGATGATGAAGAAGAAGAAAAGGAAGAAGAAGAGGAAATAAAAGAAGTAGAGGTAGAAGAGAAAGAAGAAGGAAGAAAGAAGAAAGAAGAAGAGAAAGAAGAAGAAGAAGAAGAAAGAGAAGGAGAAGGAGGAGGAGGAGGACTTGGAGAAGGAGGAGAAGGAGAAGTAGAAGGAGAAAGAGATGGAGAAGGAGAAGCAGAAGGAAAAAAGAAGGAAAAAAAGAAAGATAAGGAGAAGGTAAGGAGAAGAAGAAGGACAAGGAGAAGAAGAACAAGAAGAAGAAGAGGAAAAAGAAAAAGAAATAGGAGAAGATGAAGAAGATGAAGAAAAAGAGAAAGAAGAAGAACAAGAAAATAATATGGAGAAAAAGAAGAAGAAGATGAGGAAGAAGAAAAAATGGAGGAAGAAGAAGTAGATGATGAAGAAGAAGAAGAAGAAGAGGAAGATGAGGAAGAAGAGGAAGAAGGAGAAGACAAAGATATGGAAGAAGAAGAAGAAGAATATGATTATGAAGAAGAAGAAGAAAAGGAAGAAGAAGAGGAAATAAAAGAAGTAGAGGTAGAAGAAAAAGAAGAAGGAAGAAAGAAGAAAGAAGAAGAGAAAGAAGAAGAAGAAGAAGAAAGAGAAGGAGAAGGAGAAGGAGGAGGACTTGGAGAAGGAGGAGGAGAAGGAGAAGTAGAAGGAGAAAGAGATGGAGAAGGAGAATGAGAAGGAAAAAAGAAGGAAAAAAGAAAGATAAGGAGAAGGTAAGGAGAATAAGAAGGACAAGGAGAAGAAGAACAAGAAGAAGAAGAGGAAAAAGAAAAAGAAATAGTGGAAGAAGAAAAAGAGAAAGAAGAAGAACAAAAAAGTAATATGGAGAAAAAGAAGAAGAAGAAGAGGAAGAAGAAGAAATGGAGGAAGAAGAAGTAGGAGAAGAAGAAGAAGAAGAAGAAGAAGAAGAACAGGAAGAAGAAGAAATAAAAAGAAGAAGAAGAAGAAGAGGAAGAAGAAGAAGAAGAAGAAGAAATAGAAGAAAGGGAAGATGGAGAAGAAGAAGAGGAAGATGATAAAGAAGGGGAGGAAAAAGGAGAAGAAGATGAGGAAGAAGAAGAGATGAGGAAGAAGAAGAAGAAGAGGAAGAAGAAGAAGATGAGGAAGAAGAAGAGGAAGAAAAAGAAGAAAGAGAGGAAGAAGGGATGGACTAGGCATTAGGGATTAGGGGCTAGGGATTAAGGATTAGGGTTAAGGAATGAGGGATTATGTATTAGGTATTCAAGATTAAGGATTAAGTATTAGGGTTTAGATATCATGGATTAGGGATTATGGATTAGCAATTATAGAATAAGGATTAAGGAATAAGTAATAAGGATTAAGAATTGGGGATTAGGGATGAAGTGATTAATGATTAAGGATTGTGGATCAAGTATTTAGGATTAAGGGATTAATTACTATGGATTTTAGATTAAAGATTTAGGAATGAGGATTATAGATTAGGGATTTATTATTTTAGATTAGTGATTCGAGATTCAAGATTCAGGATTATAGGTTAGGGATTAATGATTATTTATTAGAGAATAACCAATTATAATTAGAATTAGGGAATATAGATTTCAGATTAAGGATTAGGGATTTAGGAATATAGATTATGGATGACAGAGGGAGGGATTGGTGATTTGAGAGTAGATATTAGGGACTAGGGATTAGGGATTAGGGATTAGGGAGGAAGGGATTACGTTTTAGGCATTAGAGATAGGCATTAGGGATTATGGATTTGCAATTAGAAATTAGGGTATAAGGATTAAGGATTACAAATTAAGGTGTAAAGATTTAAGAATAAGTGATAGGAATGAGGGATTAAGGATGATAGATTAGGGACTAAAGATTAAGGATTAGGGATGAAGGGATTAATGATTAGGGATGATGGATTAAGGATTAAGGATTAATTATTAAAGATTAAGGATTTAAGATTAGGGATTATGGATTAGGCAAAAGGGATTAGGGATTAGGGTTTAGAGATTATGGATTAGAGATTTGTGATTAAGGATTTGCAAATTAGGATTAGGCATTAGAGATTAAGGAGTAGGGATTAGAGATTAAGGAATTATGATTAGGAATAAGGATTAAGAACATTGGAGAAGTAGAAGGAGAAGCAAAAGAAGAAGGTGAAGGAGAAAGACAAAGAAAACGAGAAAGAGAAGAAGAAGGAGAAGGAGAAGGAGAAGGAGAAGGAGAAAGAGAAGAAGAAGGAGAAGGAGAATGAGAAGACAAAAGAGAACAAAAAGAAATAAAAGAAGGAGAAGAAGAAGAAGGAGGAGGAGAGGAAGAAGAAGAGGAAGAAAAGAACAAGAAAAGTAGAAGCCGAAAAACTAAAAGAAGGGGAAGAGCAAGAAGAGAAAGAAGTAAAAGAAGAAGAAGAAGAAGAAGAAGAAGAAGATGAAAACGAAGAAGAAGAGGAAGAAGAGGAATTAGAGACTAGTGATTAAGTATTACAAATTAGGTAATTAAGATAAAGGATTAAGGATTAGAGATTAGTGATTAAGCATTTGGGATCCAGGATTAGGAATTACAGATTATGGATTAGGGACTAGAGATTAAGCAATTATATTAGGATTAAATATTAAAGATTATAGAATAACGATTACGATTAAAGATTAGAGATTAGCGATTAGGGATTAAGGATTAGGGATTATTGATTATAGATAAGAGATTTAAGGATTAGGGATTAAGGATTAGAGATTATGGATTAGAGATTAAGGATTAAAGATTAAGAATTATGCATTAAGGATGGATTATGAATTAAGGTTTAGAGATTAGGAAATAGATATTAGAGAGAGTAGATTAGGCATTATAGATTAGGAATTAGGGAATAAGGATTAAGAATTACGAAGCACAATGAGAAGAAGAAGAAGATGATGAAGAAGAAGAAGACGAAGAAAAAGTGGAAGAAGAAGACGAAGAAGAAAATGAAGCAGAAGAAGAAGGAGAAGGAGATGAAGAAGAAGAAGAATAAAAGGAAGGAGAAGAAGAAAAGGGGGAGAAGAAGAGGAAAAAGAAGAAAAAGAAGAAGAAGAAGGAAAGGAACAAGAAGAATAAGAATAAGAAGCTGAAATAGAAGAAGAAGAAAAAGAAGAAAAAAGAAAAGAGGATGAAGGAGAAGAAGAAGAAGAAGAAGTAGACAAAGAAGATGAAGGAGAAGGAGAAGCAGAAGTAGAAGAAGAATAGGAAAAAGAAGAAGAAGAAGAGGAGAAAGAAGTGGAAAAAGTAGAAGTAGAGGAAGAAGAGAAAGAAGAAGAAGAAGAAGAAGAAGAAGAAGACGAAGACGAAAAAGAAGACGAAGAAGAAGACGAAGAAGAAGACGAAGAAGAAGAAGAAGAAGAAGAAGAAAAGAAGAAGAAGAATGAGAGTGAGAAGGAGGACATGGAGAAGGAGGGGAAAGAGAAGGAGAAGTAGAAGGAGAAAGAGGATGAGGAGAAAAGAAGTACATAGATGATGAAGTAAAAGAAGAAGAATCGAAAGAAGAGGAAGGAGAAACGGTGGAAGAAGAAAAAGAAGAAGAAGTAGTAGTAGAAGAAGAAGAAGAAGGAAAAGAGGAAGAAGAAGAACAAGAAAACAAGAAGAAAGGGAATTAAAAGTAGAAGAAAGGGATGAAGAAGAAGAGAAAGGAGGAGAAGAAGAAGAAGGAGAATAAGAAGAAGAAGAAGAAATTGAAGAGTTAAAAGAAGAAGAAGAAGAAAAGAAGAAGAAGAAGAGGAAGAAGAAGACAAAGAAGAGGAGAAGGAGGACGAAGAAGTTGAAGAAGAAGAGGAGGAAGAAGAAGAAATATAATAACAAAAAGAAGAAGAGGAAGAAGAAGAAGAACAAAAACAAGAGGAGGAAGAAGAAGACAAAGAGGAATAAGAGATGGACTAAGGATTTGTGATTAGGGGTTTGCAATTAGGGAGAAGAAGAAGAAGAAGAAGTTGAACAAGTAGAATAAGTAGAAGAAGAAGAAGAAGAAGAATAAAAAGAGGGAGAAGAAGAAGATGAAAAAAATAGAAGAAGAAGAAGAAGAAGAAAAGAAGAAGAAGAACAAAAAAGAGTAGAGTAAAAGAAGTACAAGAAGAGGAAGAAGGAGTAGAGGAAAAAGAAGAGGAAGAAGTAGAAGAAGAAGAAGAAGAAGAAGGGGAAGAAAAAGAATAAGAAAAGAAGAGGAAGGAGAAAAAGATGTAGAAGAAAAGGATGAGGAAGAAGTAGAAGGAGAATAATAATAATAAGGAGAAGATGAAGAATAAAATGAAGAGGAAGAAGAAAATGAAGAAAAAGAAGAAGAAGAAGAAGAAGAAGAAGGAGAGGAAGAAGAAGAACAACAAAAAGAAGAAGAGGAAGATGACAAAGAAGAGGAAGAAGAAGATGAGGAAGAAGAAGAGCAAAAACAAGAGGAAGAAGAAGAAGAAGACGAAGAGGAAGAAAAGTTGCATTAGGGATAAGCGATTAGGGGTTAGGGATTAAGGAGAATAATAATAATAATAATAATAATAAGAAGTAAAAGAACAAGAGGAGGAAGATGAACAAATAACAGGAGAAGAAGAAGCAAAATAAGAAGAAGAAGAAGGAGACGATGAAGAATAAGTAGAGGAATAAGTAGAAGAAGAAGTTGAAGAGGAAGAAGAAGAAGAAGAAGAAGAAGACGATGGCGAAGAAGAAGAGGAAGATCAAGAAGAAGTAGAAGAAGTGGAGGAAGAAGAAGAAGAACAAGAAGAAGAAGAGGAAGTTGAGGGAGAAGAAGAAGAAAAAGAAAAGGATGATGAGACAGAAGAAGAAGAAGAAGAAGAAGCGGAAGAAAAGATGGATTAGGGATTAGAGATTATAGGTTAAGAATTAGTGATTAGGTGTTAGGGATTGAGGATTAGGGAGTAGGGATTAAGGATTAGGGATTAAAGAATATGGATTAGCAATTAAGGATAAGGGTTTAGACATTAAGGGTAAGGAATTAAAGAGTAGTGATTAAATAATAGGTAATAGGGATTAGGGATTAAGAGATTAATTACTAAAGATTATTGGTTAAGTGTTTAGGATTAGGGATTACAAATTAAGTAATAAGGATTAAGGATCAGAGATTAGTAATTAAGGATTCAAGATTCAGGATTAGGAATTAAAGATTAAGGATTAAGGAGAAGAGATTAAGTGATTATAATTAAGATTAAGAATTAAGGACTAAAGATTAAGGATTAAGGATTAAATACAAGAGATTATGGATTTGGGACTAGGGTTAGCGATTTTAGATTATAGATTAGGGGTTAAAGATTAGAGATTAGGTTATAGGAAATAGGGTTTAGGGATTAGAGATATGGGATTAGAGATTAAGGATAAAGGATTAAGAATTATGGATTAAGGATGGATTATGAATTAAGGTTTACAGATTAGGAAATAGATATTAGATTGAGTAGATTAGGCATTATAGATTAGGAATTAGGGAATAAGGATTAAGTATTTCGAAGCACAACAAGAAGAAGAAGAAGATGAAGAAGAAGAAGACGAAGAAAAAGTGGAAGAAGAAGACGAAGAAGAAAATGAAGAAGAAGAAGAAGAAGGAGAAGGTGAAGAAGAAGAAGAAGAATAAAAGGAAGGAGAAGAAGAAAAGGAGGAAGAAGAAGAGGAAAAAGAAGAAGAAGAAGAAGAAGAAGAAGAAGGAAAGGAACAAGAAGAATAAGAATAAGAAGAAGAAATAGAAGAAGAAAAAGAAGAAAAAAGAAAAGAGGATGAAGGAGAAGAAGAAGAAGAAGAATTAGACAAAGAAGTTGAAGGAGAAGGAGAAGCAGAAGTAGAAGAAGAACAGGAAAAAGAAGAAGAAGAGGAAAAAGAAGTGGAAAAAGTAAAAGTAGAGGAAGAAGAGGAAGAAGACGAAGAAGAAGAAGAAGAAGACGAAGACGAAGAAGAATAAGAAGAAGAAGAAGAAGAAGAAGACGAAGAAGAAGAAGAAGAAGAAGAAGAAGAAGAAGAAGAAGAAAAGGAAGAAGAAGAATGAGAGTGAGAAGGAGGACATGGAGAAGGAAGTGAAAGAGAAGGAGAACGAGAATGAGAAGGAGAAGGACACAGAGAAGGAGAAGGAGAAAGAGAAGAAGAAGGAGAAGTTGAAGGAGAAAGAGGATGAGGATGAGGAGAAAAAGAAGTAAAAGAAGAAAAAGAAGTAAAAGAAGAAAAAGAAGAAAAAGAAGAAGAAGACATAGATGATGAAGAAGTAAAAGAAGAAGAATCGAAAGAAGAATAAGGAGAAATGGTGGAAGAAGAAGAAGAAGAAGAAAAAGAGGAAGAAGAATAACAAGAAAACAAGAAGAAAGAGAATTAAAAGTAGAAGAAAGGGATGAAGAAGAAGCGAAAGGACAAGAAGAAGAAGAAGGAGAATAATAAGAAGAAGAAGAAATTGAACAGTTAAAAGAAGAAGAAGAAGAAAAGAAGAGGAAGAAGATGATGAAGAAGTGTAGGAGGAGGAAGAAGAAGTTGAAGAAGAAGAAGAGGAGGAAGAAGAAGAAATATGATAACAAAAAGAAGAAGAGGAAGATGAGGAAGAAGAAGAAGAACAAAAACAAGAGGAGGAAGAAGAAGAAGACAAAGAGGAATAAGAGATGGACTAGGGATTTGTGATTAGGAAAGTTTGCGATTAGAGAGAAGAAGAAGAAGAAGTTGAACAAGTAGAAGAAGTAGAAGAAGATGAAGAAGAAGAGCAAGAATAAAAAGAGGGAGAAGAAGAAGATGAAAAAATAGAAGGAGAAGAAGAAGAAAAAAAAAAGTAGTAGTAAAAGAAGTACAAGAAGAGGAAGAAGGAGAAGAGGAAAAAGAAGAGGAAGAAGTAGAAGAAGAAGAAGAAGAAGAAGAAGGGGAAGAAGAAGAATAAGAAAAGAAGAGGAAGGAGAAAAAGAAGTAGAAGAAAAGGATGAGGAAGAAGTAGAAGGAGAATAATAATAATAAGGAGAAGATGAAGAATAAAATGAAGAGGAAGAAGAAAATGAAGAAGAAGAAGAAGATGAAGAAGAAGAAAAGAAGAACAAGAAGAAGAAGAAGAAGGGGAAGAAGAAGAAGTAGAAGAAGGAGAGGAAGTAGAAGAAGAACAACAAAAAGAAGAAGAGGAAGATGGCAAAGAAGAGGAAGAAGAAGATGAGGAAAAAGAAGAGCAAGAACAAGAGGAAGAAGAAGAAGAAGACGAAGAGGAAGAAAAGTTGCATTAAGGATAAGATATTAGGGGTTAGTGATTAAGGAGAATAATAATAATAATAATAATAATAATAATAATAAGTAAAAGAACAAGAGGAGGAAGAAGAACAAATAATAGGAGAAGAAGAAGCGAAATAAGAAGAAGAAGAAGGAGACAATGAAGAATAAGTAGAGGAATAAGTAGAAGAAGAAGTTGAAGATGAAGAAGAAGAAGAAGAAGAAGAAGAAGATGGCAAAGAAGAAGAGGAAGATCAAGAAGTAGAAGAAGTGGAGGAAGAAGAAGAAGAACAAGAAGTAGAAGAGGAAGTTGAGAGGGAGAAGAAGAAGAAAAAAAAAGGATGATGAGAAAGAAGAAGAAGAAAAAGAAGTGGAAGAAGCAGAGGAAGAAGAAGAAGAAGGGGAAGAAAAGATGGATTAGGGATTAGAGATTATAGGTTAAGAATTAGTGATTAGGTGTTAGGGATTGAGGATTAAGGAGCAAGGATTAAGGATTAGGGATTAAAGAATATGGATTAGCAATTAAGGATTAGGGTTAAGAGATTAAGGGTAAGGAATTAAAGAGTTGTGATTAAATAATAGGTAATAAGGATTAGGGATTAATAGATTAATTACTAAAGATTGCAGGTTATGTGTTTAGGATTAGGGATTACAAATTAGGTAATAAGGATTAAGGATTAAGGATCAGAGATCAATAATTAAGGATTCAAGATTCAAGATTAGGAATTAAAGATTAAGAATTAGGGACAAGA
>JAIUJO010000828.1:160000-182500 GCA_023846275.1 Vanilla planifolia | reverse complement strand
CAGAGAAAAAAAGGAATAAGAAGAACAAGACGAAGAGAAGGAAGAAGAAGAAGAAGAAGAAGAAGAAGAAGAAAATGAAGAGGAAGAAGAAGAAGAAGAAGAAGATGAACAACTAGAAGAACAACAAGTAGAATAAGAAGAAGTAGAAGAAGAAGAAGAAGAAGAAGGGGGTAGAAGAAGAAGTAGAAGAAGAATAGGAAGGAGAAGAGGAAGAAGAAGAAGAGGGAGAAGAAAAAGAAGAGTTAGAAGAGAAAGAGGAAGAAGAAGAAGAAAAAGAAGTAGTAGTAGAAGAAGAACAAGAAGAAGAGGAAGAAAAAGAAGAAGAAAAAGAGTAAGAAAAAGATGAAGAAGAAGAAGAAGAAGTGGAAGAAGGTTAATAGGAAAAAGATGAAGTAGGGATAGTTGAAGAAGAAGATGAAGAAGTAGAGGAGGAGGAAGAAGAAGAAAAATAAGAAGAAGAATAAGAAGAGGAATAAGATGATGAAGGAGAAGAGGAAGAAAAAAATTTTAAAAAGAAGAGGAGGAGGAAGAAGAAGAAGAAGAGATAGATTGGGAAGAAGAATAAGATGATGATGGTGAACAAGATAAGGAAGAAGGAGAAGAAGAAGAGGAGGAAGAAGAAGAAGTTGTGGAAGAAGAAGAGGAAGAAGATGAAGAATAGGATGAAGGGTAAGAAGAAGATGAAGAAGAAAAGTGGGAAGAAGAAGATGAAAAGGTAGAAGAAGAAGAAGAAGGAGAAGAAAATTAAGAAGAATAAGAAGAAGAAGAGGAAGAGGAAGAAGAAAAAGATAGTTTAGAAGAAGAAGAAAATAAGAAGAGGAAGAAGAGTTAGAAGAAGAAGAAGAAGATGAAGATGAAGAAAAAGAAGGGGAAGATGAAGAAGAGGGAAAAGGAAAAGAGGAGAAAGAAGAAGTAGAAGAAGAAGAAGAAGATGATGAAGAGAAGGAAGAGGAGGAGGAGGAAGAAGAAGAAGGAGAAGATGAAGATGAAGAAGAAGAAGAAGAAGAAGAAGAAGAAGAAAAATAAGAACAAGAAGACAATGAAGAACTAGAGGAAGTGGAAGAAGATGAAGAGGAAGTAGAACGAGAAGAAGAAGAAGAGGGAGAAGATGAAGAAGAAGAAGAGGAAGAAGGCGAAGAAGTACATGAAGAGGGGGAGGAAGAAGAAGAAGAAGAAGAAGAAGAAGATGAGAAAGACTAGGAAGAAGAAGAAGAAGAAGATAAGGAAGAACAAGAAGAAAAAGAGGAAGAAGAATAAGAAGAAGAACAAGAAGAGGATGAGGAAGAAGAAGAAGAAATAAACAAAGAAGAGGAGGAAGAAGGAAAAGAAGAAGAAGAACAAGAAGAAGATGAGGAAGAAGAAGAAGAAGAAGAAAAGATGGAGTAGAAGAATAAGAAAAAGAAGAAGAATAAGAATAATAATAACAATAAGAAGAAGTAGAAGATGGTGAAGTAGTAGAAGAAGAAGAAAAAGTGGAAGAAGAATTGCAAGAACAAGGAGAAGAAGAAGAAGGAGAAGAAGAAGAAGAGGAAGAAGAAGTGGAAGATTAAAGAAGGAAGAAGAATGAAGAAAGAAGCAGGAAGAGAGAAAAAGGAAGAAGGAAGGACGAAGGAAGAAGCAGGAAGGATGAAAAAAGAAAAAAGTTGGAACAAAGAAGAAAGAAGAAAGTAATAGAAGAAGAAGAAGATTGAGAAGGAGAAAGAGGACATGGAGGTTGTGAGAGAGGGAGAAGGGGAAAGAGAAGGAGAATGAAATGGAGAAGAAAAAAAGAGGAGAAGGAGAAGGAGAGAGAGAAAGACAAGGAGAAGGAGAAGGAGAAGAAGAAGGAGAAGGTGAAGAAGAAGAAGAAGAAGTTGAGAAAGAAGAAGTAGAAATAGAGGAAGAAGTAGTGGAAGAAGAATAATAACAATAATAATGATAAGAAGATGTGGAGGAAGAAGAAGAGTATGAAGAGGAACAAGAAAAGAAGAAAAAGGAGAAAAAAAGAAGAAGAAGAAAGGGAAGAGGAAGAAGAGGAAGTAGAAGAAGAAGAATAAGAAGAAGAAGAAGAAGAAAAAGAAGAAAAAGAAGAAGAAGAAGAAGAAGAAGAAGCAAAAGAAGAAAAAGAAGAAGAAGAATTAGAAGAAAAAGATGATGAAGAAGAAGACGATGGAGAAGAAGAAGAAGAAGAAGAAGAACAAGAAGAAAAAGAAGAAGAAAAGGAAGAAGAGGAAGAGCAAGAAGAAGAAGAGGAAGATGAGGAAGAAGAGAATGAAGAAAAAGAAGAAGATGAGGAAGAAGAAGAAGAAGAAGAGGAAGAAGATGAAAAAGAAGAAGGGGAAGAAGTAGAGGAAGAAGAAGAAGAAGAAGAAGAAGAAGAAGAAGAGGAAAAAGAGATGAATTAGTGATTAGGGATTAGGGATTAAAGATTAAAGATGTAAGGATTTTAGATTAGGTGTCAGGAATTAAGAATTATGGATTAGAAATCAGAGATTAGGGATAAGAGATTTAGGATTAGAGACTAAAGGATTAAGATTAGGATTAGAAAAGGTATTTGGGTTTTAGGATTAGTGATTAAGTACTACATATTAGGGACTAAAGATTTGGAACTATTAATTATAGATTAGGGAATCCTTATTAAGAATTAAATGTTAGAAATTAAAGATTAAGGATTAAGGCTTAAGGAGGAGGAAAAAGAAAGAAGAAAGATAGAAGAAGGAGATGAAGGAAGAAAGAATATGGAAGAAACAAGAAGAAGAAGAAGAGGAGGAAGAAGAAGAGGAAAAAGAAGAAAGAGAATAAGAAGAAGGGGAAGAAGAAGAGAAAGAATAAAGAAGAATCCAAAAGAAAGAAGAAAGAAGGAAGGAGAAAGGAGAAAGCAAGAAGGAAGAAGGAAGAATAAAGAAGAAAGAAGAAAGTAGAGAAGAAAGAAGAAAGAAGGTCGAAGAAGAAGAAGAAGAGGAAAAAGGAGAAGGAAATTGAGATGGAGGACGAGGAGAATGTAAAGGAGAAGTTGAAAGAGGAGGAGAAGGAGTAGAAGAAGGAGAAGGAGAAGTGGAAGGTGAAAGAGATGGAGAAGGAGAAGGAAAAGGAGAAGGGGAAGGAGTAGGAGACAGAGAAGGAGAAGGAGAAGAAGAAGGGCAAGGAGGAGGAGAAGGAGAAGAAGAAGTAGTAGAAGAAGAAAAAGAAGAAGAAGAACTAGATGAAGAAGAAGAAGAAGAACTAGATGAAGAAGAAGAAAAAGAGGAAGAAGATGATGATGGTGATGATTATGATGAAGAAGAACAAGAGGAAGAAGAAGAACAAGAAAAGAAGGAGAAGAAGAAGAAGAAGAAGACTAGGTTATAAAAGTAAATGAAGAAGAAGAAGAAGACGCTGAAGACGACGACGAAGAAGAAGAACAGGAAGAAGAAGAGAAAGAATAAAGAAAGAAGAAGGAAGAATGATGAAGGAAGAAGGAAGAAGAAAGGAAGAAAAAGAAGAAAGAAGAAAGAAGAAAGAAGAAAGTAGAAAGTACAAAGAAGGAAGAAGAAAGAAGGAAGAAGAAGAAGAAGAAAGAAAAGAGGAGGATGAAGAGAAGGAGGATAAGATGGTGAAGGAGAAGGAGAAGGAGAAGAGGAAGGTGAAGGAGATGGTGAAGGAGAAAGATAAGGAGAAGTAGAAGAAGAAGAAAAGGAAGAAGGAGAAATAGAAGAAGAAGAAGATGATGATGATGAAGAAGAAATAAAGGAAGATGATGATGAAGAAGAAGAAGAAGAAGACGAAGAAGAACAACAAGAAAGAAGAAGTAAAAGAAGAAGAAGAAGTAGAAGAAGAAGAAGAGGAGGAGGAAGAAGATGATGATGAAGAGAAAGAAGAAGAAGAAAAAGAGGAAGATGAAGAGAAAGAATAAAGAAGAAGGAAGAAGGAAGAATGAAGAAGGAAGAAGGGAGGAGGAAGGAAGGAGGAAGGAGGAAAGAGGAAGAAAGAAGAAATAAGACAATAGAAAGAAGGAAGAAGAATGTAGAAAGAAGAAGGAATGAAGGAAGATGAAGAATAAGAAGAAGAAGAAGAAGAAGAAGAAGTAGGAGAAGCAAAAGGAGAAGGAAGATGAGGAGGAGAAGGAGGAGAAGGTGAAGGAGAAGGAGAAAGAATAGGAGAAGAGGAAGGTGAAGGAGATGGGGAAGGAGAAAGAGATAGAGAATGATGCATAAAAGACAGAGAAGGAGAAGTATGAGGAGAAGGAGAATTAGAAAGACAAGGAGAAGGAAAAAGAGAAAGAAGAAAGAAAAGGAGAAGAAGAAGAAGAAGAAGAAGAAGAAATAGAAGAAGACAAAGAAGAAGAAGAAGAAGAAGAGGAATAAGAGGAAGAAGAAGAGGAAGAAGAAGAATAAGAAAAGAAGAAGAAGAAGAAGAAGAAGAAGTGGAGGAAGAAGAAGAGGAAGAAGTAGAAGAAGAAAAAGAAGAAGAAGAAGAAGAAGTAGAAGAAGTAAAGGAAAAAGAAGAAGAAGAAGAAGAAGAGTACAAAGAAGAAGAAGAGGAAGAGGAGGAAGAAGAAAAAGAAGAGAAAAACAAAAAGGAAGATAAAGAGGTAGAGGAAGAATAAGAAGAAGAAAATGGGGAAGAAGAAGAAGAAGAGGAAGAAGAAGAAGAAGAGGATGAAAAGATGGATTAGGGATTAGGGGTTAGGGTTTAAGGATTATGGATTAAGGAGGGAGTGATTTGGGATTAGGGAATACATATTACAGATTAGGGAGATAGGGATTAGGGATTAAGGAGGTATTAGGGATTAGCAATTAGGGTTCAGGGAGGAAGGGATTAGGTATTAGTCATTAGGGATTATGGATTACTAATTAGGGATAAAGGGTTTAGAAATTAAAGATTATGGATTAATGAGTTTGCATTAGGGAATAAGTAAGAAGAATTATGGATTAAGTATTAAAGATTGGGGGCTAAAGATTTGAGATGAAAGGATTAATGATTAGGGATTATGGATTAAGCACTAAGGGATTATTTATTAAAGATTAGGGATTATAGATTTAAAAATAAGAATTAGAGATTAGAGATTAGTGACTATAGATTTGAGATTTAGGATTAAGTATTAGAGATTACAGATCAGGATTAAGATTTGGGATTAGAGATCAGGGATTAAGAATTATATATTAAAGATTAAGGATAAAAGATTAAAGATTAATAATTAGGTATTATAGATTAGGGTTTAGAGATTAGAGGTTAAATATTATAGATTATAGATTTGGCATTAAGGATTAGGAATTAGGTGTTAGGGATTAGAGATTAGAGATTATGAAATAGAGATTAGGGATTAAAGGTTAAGGATTAGGAATTAAGGATGGATTAGGGATTAAGGATTAAGGATTAAGAATTAGGGATTAGGGAACATGGAGAAGGAAGAAGGAAGAAGAAGGAAGAAAGAAGAATGAAGAAGAAAGAAGGAAAAAGTTAGAAGAAAGAAGAAGAAGAGGAGGATGAAGAATTAGGAAAAAGAAGAAGAAAAAGAAGAGGAAGAAGAAAGGGAAGAATAAAGATGAAAGAAGAAAGAAGAACAAAGAAAGAAGAAGAAAGAAAGAAGAAGGAAGAAGGAAGATTAAAAGAAGAAATAGGAAGAAAGAAGGAAAAGGAAAGAAGAAAGAAGAAAGAAGAAAGAAGAAAGAAGAAACAGGAAAGAAGAAACAAGAAAGAAGAATGAAGAGAAGAAGAAGAAGAAGAACGAAAAGCCATAGGATATAGAGAAGGAGGAGGAGGAGGAGAAGCAGAAGGTGAATAAGAAGGAGATGGAGAAGGAGAAGGAGATGGAGAAGTAGAAATAGAAGGAGAAGGAGAAGGAGAAGGAGAAAGACAAGGAGAAGAAGAAGGAGAAGATGAAGGTGTAGAAGAAGAAGAAGAAGAAAAGGAAGAAGAAATAGAAGTAGTAGTAATACTAGAAGAAGAAGAAGATGATGATGAAGAAAAGAAATAAGAAGAGGAAGAAGAAGAATAAAAAAGTAGAAGAAATAGAAAAAGAAGAAGAGAAAAAGGAAGAAGAAGAAGAGGAAGAAGAAGTAGTAGTAGAAGAAGAAGAAGATGTAGTAGAAGAAGAAGAACAACGAGACCAAGAAGAAAAAGAAGAAGAAAAAGAGGAAGAAGAAGAGGAAATGAGAAGAAGAAGAAGAAGAAGAAGAAGTAAAATAAGAAGAAGAAGAAGAAGAAGTGGAAGATGAGGAAGAAGAGGAACAAGTATTAAGGATTTTAAATTAGGGATTATGGATTAGAGATTAGGGATTTGAGATTGTGGATTATGGATTAAGGATTAGAGATTAGGTATTAAGGATTAAAGTTTAAGGATTAGAGATTAAGGATTAGTGATTAGGGATTAAAGATTAAAGATTATAGATTAAGTATGGATTAGAGATTAGAGATCAGGGATTAAGAAATAAAGCTTAGGGATTAGTGACTAGAGATTACAAATTTATGGATAAGAGATAAGGGAGAGAGGGATTTAGTTGTAGGGATTAAGGAATATGGATTCAGAATTATGAAGAAGAAGGAGAAGAAGAAGAAGAAGAAGAGGAGGAAGAAGAGGAAAAAGAAGAACATGGAGGAGAAGAAGAAGAAGAGGAAGATGATGATGAACAAGAAGAAGAAGAGGAGGAGGAAGAAGAAGAAGAAGAAGAAGAAGATTAAAAAGAAGAAGAAAATTAGGATGTAGAGGAAGAAGAAGAAGAAGAAGGAGAAGAAGAAGAATACAGAGAAAAAGAATAAGAGGAGGGAGAAGAAGAAGATAAAGAAAAACAAGAGGAAGAAGAAGAAGAATGAGAAGGAGAAGAGTAAGAAGAGGAAGACAAAGAAGATGACGAGGAAGAAGAAGAAGAAGAATAAGAAGTAGAACAAGAACAAGAACTAGAAGAGGAAGAAGAAGAGATGTAGATGAAGAAGAAGTAGTAGATGAAGAAGAGGAAGAGGAAGAAGAAAAAAAAGTAAAAGAAGAAGAAGAAGAAAAGGAAGAGAAGGAAGAAGGAAAAAAAGAAGAGGAAGACGTGAAGGAAGAGGAAGAAGAAGAAGAAGAGCAAGAAGAAGAACAACAAGAAGAAGAAGAGAAAGAAGAAGAAGTAGAAGAGGAAGAGGAAAAAGAAATAAATTAGGAATCAGTGGTTAGAGATTAGGAATTAGGGATTAGGGATTAGTGATTAGGAATTATGGAATGAAGGATTAAGGATTAGGCATCAGGGAATATGGAATAAAGATTAATGAGGTGGGATTAGGGATTAAAGAGAGGGAGATTAATGATTAGACATTATGGAATATGGAGTACGTATTAAGGAGGACAGTATTGAGGTTTAGGTATTAGGGATTACAGATTAGGAATTTGGGAGAAAAGGATTACATATTAGGCGTTAGAGATGAGGGAGTAGGGATTAAAGATTAAAGATTATAGTTTTGCAGTTAGGGATTAGGATTTAAGGATTAAGGATTATGGATTAAGGAGTAGGGATTAGGGAATAAAGATTATGAAGAATGAGAGGAAGAAGTGGAAGAAGGAAGAAGTAGAAGAACAGGAAAAAGAAAAGGATTAAGGGTTAAGAATTAGGGATTAAGGATTAAGAATATAGGAATATTATATTAGGTATTAGGGATTAAGGATTAGGAATTAAGGATTATGGATTAAAGATTAAAAATTAGGGATTAGGAAGTAGGGATTAAGGTTTAAGAATTAAGGATTAAGAAGTAGGGATTAAGGAATAAGTAATAAGGATAAAGGGTTAATGATTAGGGATTAAAGATTATAGTTAAGGATTAGGGACAAAACGATCAATGATTAGGGATTAGAAATTAGGGATTAAGGATTAAGGGATTAATTTTTAAGGATTGGAGATTACTATTTTAGAATTTGGAATAATAGATTAAGAAATAAGGATTAGTAATTAAGTATTTTAGATTAGTGATTGTGGATTAGGGATTCAAGATTATGGATTAGAGATTAGTGATTGGGAATTAGAGATTAAGTGATTAGGATAAAGTTTATTGTTTAGAGATAAGAGATTAAGTTTTAAAGATTAGGGATTAAAGATTAAGGATAAGGGATTAGAGATTATCGATTATGAAATGTGGAATATAGATTATGGATTACAGATTAGAGTTTAGGTATTAGGGATTAGGGTTTAAGGATTAGGGATTAAGTATTAGAAATTAGGCATTTAGGATTATGGATTATATATTAAGGATTAAGAATTAGGCATTAGAGATTAGGGTTTTTGGTTTACAGACTCAGGATTAGAGATTAGGGATTAAGGTTTTGGCATTATGGATTAACAATGGATTAAGAACTAAGGATTAGGAATTAGGGTTTAAAGATTAGGTAATAAGGATTAGAAATTAGTGATTATAAAAGCATCTATTAGAGATTATAAATTTAGAAGTAAGAGATTAAGGAGGGAGGGATTAAGGAAAAGGGATTAGTGAATAAGGGTTAAAGATTATGAGGAAGAAAGAGAAAAATAAGAAGAGGAGGCATAAGAAGAAGAAGAAGAAGGAGACGGAGAAGAAGAAGAAGAAGAAGGCGATGAAGAAAAGAAAGAAAAACAACAATAACAAGAAGAAGAGGAAGAAGAAGAAGGAGAAGAAAATAAGGAAGCAGAAGAAGAACAAGAAGAAGAAAAAGAAGTGGAGGGAGAAGAAGAAGAGGAAGAAAAAGAAGAAGAAGAAGAAGAAGAAGAATGAGATGGAGAAGAGTGAGAAGGGCAAGAAGAAGAAGAGGAGGAAGAAGAAAAAGAAGAAGAAGAGGAGGAGGAGGAAGAAGAAGAAGAAGAAGAAGAAGAGGAAGAATGGGAAAGGGAAGAGTAAGAGGAGGAAGAAGAAGAAGAAGGTGAAGAAGTTGAAGAAGAAGAAGCAGAAGAAGAAGAAGAAGAAGAGGAAAATGATGAGGAAAAACAGAAGAAAAAGAAGAAGAAGAGGAAGGAAGGGAAGATGAAGAAGAAGTGGAAGATAAAAAAGAAGAAGAAGAAGAAGAAGAAGAGAGGACAAAAAAGATGATGAAGAAGAAGAAGAAGAGGAAGAAGAAGAAGAAATAAAGGAAGAAAGAAAGGAGGAGAAGAATAAGGAAGAGGAGGAGAAGAAGAAGAAGAAATAAAAGGGGAAGAAGATGGCGAAGAAGAAGAAGAAGGAGAAGAAGAGGAAGAAGTAGAAGAAGAAGAAAGGAGGAAGAAGGAGAAAAAGAAGAAGTAAAAGAAGAAGAAGAACAAGAAAAGAAGAAGGAGAAAAAGAAGAAGGGGAAAATGTAGAAGAGAAAGAAGAAGTAGAAGAAGAAGTAAAAGTAGTAGTAGAAGAAGAAGAAGAGGAAGAAGAAGAAGATGATGAAGAAGAGATATATTTAGGTTTAGTGATTTGGGATTAAAGATTAGAGATTAGTGATTATGGTTTTGAGATTTAGGATTAGAGATTAGAGACAAAATTAAGGTTACAGATTATGCAATTATAATTAAGATTATGTACTGTGGCTTAGGGATTAAAAAGGGAGACATTAAGAATTTAAAAACACAGATTATGGATTAGGGAGGGAGGGATTGGGGATTAAAGATTAGGTATTAGGGATTAAGGATTAGGGAGGGAGGATTCGATATTAGACATTAGTGATTAGAGATTAAGGAGTTTGGACTATGGATTAGTAATTAAGGGTTTGGGTGTAGGGATTAAGGATTACAAATTGAGTAGGGATTAGAAAATAAGTAATAGGGATGAGGGATTAAAGAGTATGGATCAAGGACTAGGGCTAAGGATTAGGAATAAAGGGATAAATTATTAGGAAATATAGATTAAGGATTAAGGAATTAATTAGTAAAGATTAAGGATTTAGGATTAAGGATTATGGATTAAGAAAAAGCAATTAGGGATTAAGGTTTAGGGATTAGGGATTTCAAAAGTAGGATTAAGTATTAGAGATTAGGGATTAGAAATTAAGGGATTATGATTGGGATTAAGGATGAAGAATTATGGAGAAGTATAAGGACAAGCGATAGAAGAAGGAGAAGGAGAAGGAGAAAGACAAGAAGAAGGAGAAAGCAAAGAAGAAAGAAAAGTAGAAGAAGAAGAAGATGATGATGAAGGAGAAGAGGAAGAAATAAAAGAAGAAGAAGAAGAAGGAGAAGAAGAAAAAGAAAAGAAGAAGAGTAAGAAGAACAACACAAAAGAAGAAGAAGAAGAAAAAGAAGAAGAATAAGAAGGGGAAAAATAAGAAGATAAAGAAGAAGTAGAAGAAGAACAAGAGGAAGAAGAGAAAGATGAAGAAGAAGAAGTAGAAGAAGAAGAAGTAGAAGAAGAAGAGGAAGAAGAAGAACAAGAAGAAGATGAGGAAGAAGAGGAAGAAGAAGATGATGAGGAAGAAGAAAAGAAGAGAAGTAAGAAGAAGAAGAAGAGGAGGAAGAAGTAGAAGGGGATGAAGAGATGGATTAGGGATTACAATTATGGATTAGAGATAAGATGTTAAGGATTAAGGATTAGGGATTATGGATTAGCCATTAAGGATTAAGGTTTAAGGCTTATGGATAAAGGATTAAGTAGTAGGGATTAATGAATAAATAATAGGGATGAGTAATTAAAGATTAGAGATAAGGGATTAAAGATTAAGGGATTAATTATTAAGGACTAGGTACCGAAGATTAAGGATTAAGGATTAAGGGATTAATTATTGAGGATTATGGATTAGGTATTAAGGATTAAGAAATTGAGATTAAGAATTAAGAATTAGAGATTAGTTATCAGGGATTCAGGATTCTAGATTAGGGATTAGAGATTAGGAATTAGGGACTAAAGATTAAGAGATTATAATTAGGATTAACTGTTATAGATTAGGGAATAATGATTAGGGATTAGATATTAGGGATTAGAGATTATTGATTATAGATCAAGGATTAAGGGTTATGGATTAGGTATTAAGGATTAAGGGTTAGGGATTAAGGATTAGAAATTATGGATTAAGGGTTGATTAGGGATTAGGGAGGGATGGACTAAGCACTATAGATTAAGGATTAGGGATTAGAGATTAGGTAGGGATGAATTAAAGAGTAAGGATTAAGGAATAAGGATTAAGGATTACGAAGAAGAACGAGAAGGAGAAGAATGTGTAGAAGCAAATGAAGAAGAAGAACAAGGAGAAGAAGGAGAAGAAATAATAGAAAGAGAAGGAGGGCAAGAAGAAGGAGAATGGGAATAAGATGGAGAAGGAGAAGGAAAATAAGAAGCAAATGGAGAAGTAGAAAGAGAAGAAGAAGGAGAAGGAGAAGGATAATGATAAAGAGAAGGAGAAGGAGAAGGGGGATGAGAAGAATAAGAATAAGAATAAGAATAAGAAGAAGAAAATGAAAAAGATGAGGAAAAAGAAGAAGAAGAAATAAAAGAAGAAGAAGAAGAAAAAGAAAAAGGGGAATAAGAAAAGGAAGAAAAATAACAAGAAAAGAAGAAGGAGAAAAAGAAGAAGAAGAAAGTGATGAAGAAGAAAAGGAATGAGAAGAAGAAGAAGAAAAAGAAGAAGAGGTAGAAGAAAAGAAGAGGAAGAGGAAGAAGGTAAAGAATAAGAAGAAGAAGAATAGAAAGAGGAAGAAGAAAAAGAAGAAGAAAAAGAAGAAGAAGAAGTAGAAGAAGAAGAAGAATAAATAGAGGAGGAAGAAGAAGAGGCAGAAGAAAAGGAAGAAGAAGAACAAGAACAAGAAGAAGAACAAGAAGAAGAATAGAAAGAAGAGAAAGAAGAGGAAAAAGAGCAAGAGGAAGAAGAAGAGATGTAGAAGAAGAAGAAGTTGTAGATGAAGTAGAGGAAGCAGAGCAAAAAAAGAAGAAATGGAAAAAGTAGAGAAGGAAAGAAAGAGAAAGAAGAAGGAGAAGAAGAAGAGGAAGGCAAGAAAGAAGTTGAAGAAGAAGAAGATGAAGATAAGGAAGAAGAAGAAGAAGAGGAGGAAGAAGAAGAACTGAAAGAAGAAGAGGAAAAAGATATAGATTAGGGCTTAGGGGTTAGGGATTAAGAATTAGGGATTAGGGATCAGGAATTATGGAATGAAGGATTAGGGACTATGCATCAGGGAATATCGATTAAAGATTAATGAGGAAGAGATTATGGATTTATGAGTAAAATATTAGGGATTAAGGTTTACGGATTAGTAGTTAGGGATTAAGGATTAGGGATTAAGGAGGGAGTGATTAGGGTTAAGGGAGCAGCGAATATGGATTACGTATTAATGAGGGAGGGATTTGAGATTCGAGATTAGGTGTTAGGGATTACGAATTAATGATTTGGGGGGAGACTAGGTGTTAGGCATCATAGATTAGGGATTAGTGATTAAAGATTATGGATTAGGGTTTAGAGAGTAAGGATTATGGATTAAGGAGTAGGGATTATGGATTAGAGATTAGGAAGAAGGGGAGAAAGAAAAAGTGAAAGAAGGAAGAAGTAGAAGAAGAGGAAGAAGAAAAGTATTAGGGGTTTAGAATTAGGGATTAAGGATCAAGAATAAAAGGATATGATATTAAGTGTTAAGGGATTTTGGATTAAGAATTAGGGATTATAGATTAGGGATTAAAAATTAGCAATTAGGGATTATCAATAACAGATTAGGGATTAAGGTTTCGAGATTAAGGATTAAGAATGAGGTAAGAGGGATTAAGGAATAAGTAATTGTGATATGAGATTAATGATTAGGGATTAGGGATTAGCATTAAGGATTAGAGATGAAGGGATAAATGATTAGGGATTAAGGATTATGGATTAATTGATTAATTTTTAAGGATTGGAGATTAGGGTTTTGGGACTTAGGATTACAAATTAGAGAATGGGGATTAAGGATTAAAGATTAAGTGATTAAGATTAAGGTTATGGATTAGAGATAAGGGATTAAGATTTAAGGATTAGGAATTAAGGATTATGGATAAGGGATTAGAGATTGTGGATTAAGGAATATGGAATATAGATTATGGATTAGAGATTAGAGATTAGAGATTAGAGATCAAGATTAGGGTTTAATGATTAGGGATTAAGGATTAGAAATTAGGGATATAGGATAATAGATTATAGAATATGGATTATGGCTTAGGTATTAGAGATTAGGGTTTATGGTTTAGTGATAAAGGATTAGAGATTAGGGATTAAGGTATATTGATTAAGAATGGATTAGAAATAGGGATTAAGGTTTAAGGATAAGGTAATAGGGATTACAGATTAGTGATTAAGGAGACGTGGATTAGAGATTACAAATTTAGCAATTAGATATTAGAGAGTGAGGGATTAATGAGTAGGGATTAAGGAATAAGGATTAAAGATTACGAAGAAGGAAAAAAAAGAAAGGGAGGAAGAAAAAGAAGAAGAAGATGAAGAATACAGTCAAGAAGAAGAAAAGAAGAAGAAAAAGAAGAAGAAGAAGAAGAGGAAGATGAAGATGAAGAAGAAGAGGAAGGAGAAGTATAAGAAGAAGAAAATAAGGAAGAAGAAGAAGAAGAAAAGAAAAAGAAGAAGAAGAGTAAGGAGAAAAAGAAGAAGAGTAGGAAGAAGAAGTTGTAGATGAAGAAGAGGAAGCAGAACAAAAAAAAGAAGAAATGGAAAAAGAAGAGAAGGAAAGCAAGAGAAAAAAGAAGGAGAATAACAAGAGGAAGGTAGGAAAGAAGTTGAAGAACAAGAAGATGAAGATGAGGAAGAAGAAGAAGAAGAAGAAGAGAAAGAAGAGGAAGAAGAAGAAGAGGAGGAGGAAGAAGAAGTGAAGGAAGAAGAGGAAAAAGAGATAGATTAGGGATCAGGGGTTAGGGATTAAGAATTAGGGATTAGGGATTAGGGATCAGGAATTATGAAATGAAGGATTAGGGACTATGCATCAGGGAATATCGATTAAAGATTAATGAGGAAGAGATTGTGGATTTATGAGTAAAATATTAGGGATTAAGGTTTATGGATTAGTAGTTAGGGATTAAGGATTAGGGATTAAGGAGGGAGTGATTAGGGATAAGGGAGCAGCGAATATGGATTACATATTAATGAGGGAGGGATTGGAGATTTGAGATTGGGTGTTAGGGATTACGAATTAATGATTTGGGGGAAGATTAGGTATTAGGCATCATAGATTAGGGATTAGTGATTAAAGATTTAACATTAAAGATTATGGATTAGTAATTATGGATTAGGGTTTAGAGAGTAAGGATTATGGATTAGGAAGTAGGGATTATGGATTAGAGATTAGGAAGAAGGGGAGTAAGAAAAGGTGGAAGAAGGAAGAAGGAAGAAGTAGAAGAAGAGGAAGAAAAGTATTAGGGGTTAAGAATTAGGGATTAAGGATCAAGAACAAAAGGATATGATATTAAATGTTAAGGGATTAAGGATTAAGAATTAGGGATTATAGATTAGGGATTAAAAATTAGTGATTAGGGATTATCAATAACAGATTAGGGATTAAGGTTTTGGGATTAAGGATTAAGAATGAGGTAAGAGGGATTAAGGAATAAGTAATTGGGATATGGGATTAATGATTAGGGATTAAGGATTGGCGTTAAGGATTACTGATGAAGGGATAAATTATTAGGGATTAAGGATTATGGATTAATGGATTAATTTTTAAGGATTAGAGATTAGGGTTTTGGGACTTAGGATTACAGATTAGAGAATAGGGATTAAGGATTAAAGATTAAGTGATTAGGATTAAGATTATGGATTAGGGATAAGGGATTAAGCTTTAAGGATTAGGAATTAAGGATTATGGATAAGGGATTAGAGATTGTGGATTAGGGAATATTGAATATAGATTATGGATTAGAGATTAGAGGTTAGAGATCAGGATTAGGGTTTAATGATTAGGGATTAAGGATTAGAAATTAGGGATATAAGATAAAAGATTATAGAATATGGATTATGGCTTAGGTATTAGAGATTAGGGTTTATGGTTTAGTGATAAAGGATTAGAGATTAGGGATTAAGGAATATTGATTAAGGATGGGTTAAGAAATAGGGATTAAGGTTTAAGGATAAGGTAATAAGGATTACGGATTAATGATTAAGGAGACGTGGATTAGAGATTACAAATTTAGGAATTAGATATTAGGGAGTGAGGGATTAATGAGTAGGGATTAGGGAATAAGGATTAAAGATTACGAAGAAGAAAGAAAAAAGAAAGGGAGGAAGAAAAAGGAGAAGAAGATGAAGAATGCGATCAACAAGAAGAAGAAGAAGAAAAAGAAGAAGATGATGATGAAGAAGAGGAAGGAGAAGAAGAAGAAGAAGAAAATAAGGAAGAAGAAGAAGAAGAAAAGAAAAAGAAGAAGAAGAGTAAGGAGAAAAAGAAGAAGAGTAGGAAGAAGAAGAAGAAGAATGAAATGGAGAAGACTGAGAAGAGTAAGGAGAAGAAGAAGAAGAAAAGATGAAGAAGAGGAGGAAGAACCAGAAGAAGAAGAAGAGGAAGAAGAAGATGATGAAGAAGAAGAAGTAGAAGATGAAAAAGATGAAGAATGAGAAGGAGAAGAGTAAGTGGAGGAAGAAGAGAAGAAGGTGAAGAAGTTTAAAGAAGAAGTAGAACAACAAGAAGAAGAAGAGGAATATGATAATGAAGAAGAAGAAGAAGAAAAGGAAAAGAAGAAGAAGAAGAAGAAGAAGAGAGGGAGAAAAAGATGAAGAAAAAGAAGGAGAAGAAGAAGAGGAAAAGATAAGGAAGAAGAAGCAGAAGAGGAAGAAGAAGTAGCAGAGGAAGAAGAAGAAGAAGAAGAAAAAGAAGCAGAAGACAAAGAAGAATAAGAAGAGGAATAAGAAGAAGAAGAAAAGAAAGGAGGAGAAGAGGAGGAAGAAGAAGAAGAGGAAGATGATGAAGAAGAAGAAGAGGAAGAAGAGGAGGAAGAAGTAGAAGAATAAGAAGAAGAGAAGGATGAGGAGGAAGAAGAAGAAAAAGAAGAAGTTGAGAAAGAAGAAGATAAGAAATATAAAGAAGAAGAAGAGGAAGAAGAAGAGAAAGAAGATAAAGAAGAAGGGAAAGAAAAGATGTATATAGGATTGCGGGTTATGGAATAGGTGTTAGGAATTAAAGATTAGGGATTAAAGATTAAGAATTAGTGATTAGAGATTATGGTTTAGTAATTAAGGAGTAAGATTTAAAGATTAAGGATAAGGGATTAAAGAGTAAGGATTAAAGAATAAGTAATAGGGATTAGGGATTATAGATTAAGGGATTAATTTTTAAGGATTTTAGGTTAATTATTAATGATTCGAGATTACAAATTAGGTAATTATGATTAGGGATTAAGGATGAGAGATTAGTGATTAAGTATTTGAGATTCAGGATTAGGAATTTGGATTAAGGACTAGGGACGAGAGATTAAGCAATTATAATTATGATTAAGGGTTAAGGAGTAGAGATTAGGGATTATTGATTATAAATTAGGGATCAAGGATTTGAGATTAAGTATTAAGGATTAGTGATTAAGGTTTAAAATTTATGGATTAAGGAGGTTTAACGATCAGGGTTTGGGTATTAGGGTTTAGGGATTAAGGAGAGATGGATTAGGCATTATAGATTAGCCATTATGGAATAAGGATTAAGGATTACGAAGAAGAACGAGAAGAAAATCTCGTTGAAGAAGAAGAAGAAGAAGTTCAAGATGTACAAGAAGAAGTAGAATAAGAAGAAGAAGGAGAAGGAGAAGGAGAAGAAGAAGAAGAAGAAGAAGAAGAAGAAGAAGAAGTGGAAGAAGAAGGAGAAGATGAAGAAGTAGAAGAAGAAGAAGAAGTAGAAGAATAAGAAACAGAAGAGGAAGAAGAGTAAGAAGAAGAAGAAGAAGAAAATGAAGAAGAAGAAGAAAAGAAACGAGAAGAATAAGAATAAAAAGAAGAAAAAGACAAAGAAGAAGGAGAAGAAGAAAAAGGAGAAAATGATGAAGGAGAAGAAGTAGTAGTAGTAGAAGAAAATGAAGGAGGAGGAGAAGAAGAAGAAGAAGAAGACAAAAAAGAAGTGGAAAAAAAACAAAAGGAGAAGACGAGGAGGAGGAAGAAGAAGAAGAAGAAGAAGAGAACAAAAATAAAAATAGAAGAAGCAGAAGAACATGAAGAAGAAGAAGGAGAAGAAGAAGAAGGGGAAGAAGAAAAGGAAGAAGAAGAAGGAGAAGGAGGACTTGGAGAAGGCTGTGAAGGAGACTGGGAACGACAACAAGAGGGAGGAGGAGAACGATAAAGAGAAGGAGATAGAGAAGTAGAAGGAGAACAAGAAAGAGAAGGAGAAGGAGATGGAAAAGAAGGAGGAGGAGGAGGAGGAGAAGAAGAAGAAGAAAAAGAAGAAGAAGAAGAATAAGAAATAGTAGAAGAGAAAGAAGAAGAAGAAGAAGAAGAGGAAGAAGAAGAAAAAGAAGAAGAAAAAGAAGAAAAAGTAGTAAAAGAAGAAAGAGAAAAAGAAGCAGAAGAAAGGGACCAAGAAGAAGAGGAAGGTGAAGAAGAAGAAGAAGACAAAGAAAAAAATGGAGAAGAAGAAGAAAAAGAAGAAGAAGAAAAGAAGAAGAAAAAGAAATAAAAGAAGTAAAAGAAGATGAGGAAGAAGAAGAAGAAGAAGAGAAAGAAGAAGAAGAAGAATAAAAGGATAAGAGGAAGATGTGGAATAAGAGGAAAGAGAAGAAGTAGAAGATGAAGAAGAAGAGAAGAAGAAGAGGAAGAAGAAGAAGAAGAAGATGAAGAGGAAGAAGAGATGGATTAGGGATTAACAATTAAGGGTTAGGGTTTGGGAGAAGAAGAACAAGAAGAAGAATAAGAAGAAGAAGAAGAAGAAGTTGAAGAAGAAGTAGAAGAAGAAGAGGAAGAAGAAGAAGAAGAAAAAGAGAGAGAAGAAGAAGCAGTAGAAGAAGAAAAAGAAGTTGAAGAATAAGTAGAGGAATAAGAAAAAGAAGAAGAAGAAGAAGAATGAGAGCAAGAGGAAGAAGAAGAAAAAGAAGAAGAAGAGGAAGAAGATGAAGATGAACAAGAAGAAGAATAGGAAGAGGAGAAAGAGGAAAAAGAAAAAGAAGATGAAGATTAGAAAGAAGAAGAAGAAGATGAGGAAGAAGAATATGAAGAATGAAAAAAGAAGGGGAAGAAAGATGGATTAACGATTAGGGATTAGGGGTTAGGGATTAGGGATTAGGTGTTAGAGAGGGATTAAGAATTAAGGATTACGGATTAGCAATTAAGGATTAGGGTATTTAGATTCAGGATAAGGGATTAAAGAGTAGGGATTAAGGAATAAGTAATAGGGATTAGGGACTAAAGATTAAGGAATAAGGAGTAAGAGATTAATGATTAGAGATTATGAATTATGGATTATGGATTAAGGGATTAGTTACTAAGGATTGTAGGTTAGGCATTAAGGATTAATAATTACAAATTAGGTAATTGAGATTAGGGATTAAGGATTAGAGATTAGTGATTAGGGAATTTGGATTCAGGATTAAGAATTAGAGATAAGGATTAGGGTCAAGAGATTAAGTGATTATAATTAACATTAAAGATTAGAGATTACAGATTAAGGATTAAGGACTTTTGATTAGAGATTAAGGATTATCGATTAAGCATTAGGGATTAGATTATAGATTAAGGATTAGAGATTAAGTATTATGGATTAGTGTTTACAGATTAAAGATTATGGATTTGAGATTAAAGATTAAGGTTTAGGAATTTTGGATTAAGGATGGACTAACGATTAGAGTTCGAGGATTAGCGATTAGGAATTAGAACAGGTTCGATTAGGCTTTATAGATCAGGGTTTAGGGAATAAGGATTAAGGATTATGAAGAAGAATGGGAAGAAGAAGAAGATGAAGAAGAAGAAGAAGAAGGCGAAGAAGATGAAGAAGAAAAAGAAAAAGAAGAAGAAGAAGAAGAATAAGGAGAAGAAGTAGAAGAAAAAGAAGAAGAAGAAGAAGGAGAAGAAGAAGGGGAAAAATAAGAAGAATCCGAATATGAACTAGAAGACGAAGAAGAGGAAAAAGAAGAAGAAGAAGAAGAATAAGAGGAACAAGAAGACTAAGAATAGGAATAAGAATAAGAAGAAGAAGTAGAAGAAAAGATGAATGAGAAGAACAAGAAGAAAAATAAGAAGAAGAAGAGGTTAAAGAAGAAAAAAAGTAGAAGAAGAAGCAAAAGAGGAGGAAGAATAAGTAGTCGAAGGAGAATGACAAAAAGATGAAGAGAAGAAGTAGAAGAAGAAGACGAAGAAGAAGGAGAAGAAGATGAAGAAGTAGAAGAAGGAGAATGTTAAGGAGGACATGGAGAAGGTGGAGAAGGAGAAGGAGAATAAGAACAAGAAGGAGAAGGAGGAGGATAAGGAGAAGTACAGAGAGAAGTAGAAATGGAAGGAGATGGAGGAGCAGAACCAGAATAAGATGGAGAGGGAGAAGGAGATGGAGAAGAAGAAGAAGAAGAAGAAGATGATGTAGAAGAAGAAGAAGAATAAGTAGAAGAAGAAATAGAAAAATAAAAATAATAATAATAATAATAATAATAAGAACAAGAAGAAGAAATAGAAGTAGAAGAACAAGAAGAAGAAAAAGAAGAAGAAGAAGAAGAAAAAGAAAGAAGAAGAGGTAGAAGATGAACAAGAAAAGAAGAAAAAGGAGAAAAAGAAGTAGAAGAAATGGATGAAGAAGAAGAGGAAGAAGAAGAAGAGGAAGAAGAAGGAGAAGAAGAAAATGAAGAAGTAGAAGAAAAGAAGAGGAAGAAGAGGAAATGAAGAAGAAGAAGAAGAAGAGAAAGAAGTAGGAGAAGAAGTAGAAGAAGAGGAAAAAAAGAAGAAGAGGAAGATGAGGACGAAGAGGAGGAAGAACAAGAAGAACAAGAAGAGGAAGACGAAGAAGAGCAAGTGGAAGAAAAGTAAAACATGAAAAGCAAGTAGAGATGCATTAAATAATAATGATTTGTGGCTTGAGATTAGTGAGAAGATGAAGAAGAATAATAATAATTTGAAGAAGTTTAAGAAGAAGAAGAAGAAGAAGAAGAAGAAGTAAAAGAAGAAGACAAAGAAGAAGAAGAAGAAGAAGAAAAGAGAGAAGAAGAAGAAGGAGAAGAAGAAGAATAAGAAGAAGAATAAGAAGAAGAAGAAGAAGAAGAAGAAGAAGAGGAAGAGGTAGAAGAAGAACTAGATAATGATGTTGAAGAAGAAGAAGAAGAACTAGAAGAAGAAGAAATAGAAGAAGATGAAGAAAGAGAAGAGGAAAAAGAAGAAGAAAAGGAACAAAAAGAAATGGAAGAAGAAGAAGAAGAAGAAAAAGAAGGAGAAGAAGAAGAAGAAGCAGAAGATGGAGAAGAAGTAGAAGAAGAAGAAGAGGAATAAGAAGAAAAAGAAAAGAGGAAGAAGAAGAAAAAGAAGAAGAAAAGGAAGAAGAAGAAGAATAAGAAGAAGAATAGGAAGAAAAGGAAGAAAAGCAAGAAGAAGGAGAAGAAGAGGAGGAAGGAGAAAAAGAATAAGAAGAATAATAAAAAGAATAAGAATAAGAATAAGAATAAGAATAAGAATAGGATGAAGAAGAAGAAGAAGAAGAAGAAGGGGAAGAAGAAGAAGAACAACAATTCATAAAAAAGAAGAAGAAGAAGAAAAAGAAGAAGAAGACGAAGAGGAAGAAGAAGAAGAAGAAGAGAAGGAGAAGAAGTAGAAGAAGGAGAGCAGCAACAAGAAGAAGTTGAAGAAAAAGAAGTGGAAGGAGAAGAGAAGAAGAGGGAGGAGAACAAAAGAAGGAAGAAGAAGTAGGAATCGTAGAAGAAGAAGAAGAAGAAGAAGAGGAAGAAGAAGAACAAGGAGAAGTAGAAGAGGAAGAAGATGTGGAATAAGAAAAAGAAGAAGAAGAGGAAGATGTGGAAGAAGAAAAAGAAGAAGAAGAGGAAGAAGAAGGAGTAGAAGAAGAAGATGAGGAAGACGAAGAAGAAGAAGAAGAAAAAGAAGTAGAGGAAGAAGAAGAAGAAGATGAAGTAGAAGAAGTAGATGAAGAAGAGGAAGAAGAAGAAGAAGTGGTAAAAGAAGAATAAGAACAAGAAGAAGAAGAAGAATAGGAAGAAGAAGAAAATGAAGAAGCAGAGGAAGAAGAAGAAGAAGAAGATTAGGAAGAGGAAGAGGGAGACGAAGAAGAGGAAGTAAGAGAAGAAGAAAAAGAAGAAGAAGAGGATGAAGGACAAGAGGAAAAAGAAGAAGCTGTAGTAGTAGTAGTAGAAGAAGAAGAAGAAGAAGAAGAGGGAGAAGAAGAAATAGAAGAACAAGATTAAAATGAAGAAGAAGAGGAAGAAGATTAAAAAGATGAGGAAGAGAAAGAAGAAGAATCAGAAGAAGAAGAATAAATTGAAGAAGGAGAGGAAGAAGATGAAGGAAAAGAAGAAGATGAAGTCAAAGAAGAGAAAGGAGAAGAGGAAGAAGAAGAAGAGGAGGAAGAACAAGATGAAGAGCATGAAGAAGAAGATGAAGAAGAAGAAGAAGAAAATAAAGAGAAAGAAGAAAAAGAAGAAGAAGAAGAAGAAGAATTAAAAGAAGAATAAGAAGAAGAAGAATTAAAAGAAGAATAAGAAGAAGAAGAAGAGGAAGAAGAAGAAGAAGAAGAAGAAGAAGAAGAACAATTAAAAGAAGAGGAAGAAGAAAATGAAAAAGAAGAAGAAGTTGAAGAAGAAGAATAGGAAGATGAAGAAGAGGAAAGAAAAGTAGAAGAAGAGGGAGAAGAAGAAGAAGAATGAGAAGAGAAAGAGGAGGAAGAAGAAGATGAAGAAGTAGATGTAGAAGAAGAAGAAAAGGAAGAAGAAGAAGAAGAAGTAAAAGTAGAAGAAGTAGAATAAGAGGTAGATGGAGAAGAGGAAAAAGAAGTAGTAGTAGAAGAAGAAGAATAGGAGGAGGAAGAAGTAGTAGTAGTAGTAATAGTAGTAGAAGAAGAAGAAGAATAAGAGGAATAAGAAGAAAGAGAAGAAAAGGAACAAGAAAAAGATGAAGAAGAAGAAAAGCAAGATCAAGAAGAAGATGAGGAAGAAGAAAATGAAGAAGATGAGGAAGAAGGAGAAGAAATAGTGGAAGAAGAAGAAGAAGAAGAAGTTGAATAAGAAGAGGAATAAGAGGAAAAAGTAGAAGAAGAGGAAGAAGATGAAATGGTAGAAAAACAAGAAAAATAATAAGAATAAGAAGAAAATGAGGAAGAAGAGGAAGAAGAAGTAGAAGAAGAAGGAAAAGAAGAAGAAGAAGAAGATGAAGAGGAAGCAGAAAAAGAAAAAAAGAAGAAGTGATAGAAGATGGAGAAGATGAAAAAGAAGTGACATAATTAGGATTAGTGATTAAGGATTAAGGATTAGAGATTGGTGATCAAGGATTCAAGATTCAGGATTAGAGATTAGAGATTAGGGATTAAGATTATAGATTAAGAAATTATAATTAGAATTATGGATTTGGGATTAGGGACTAAAAAGGGAGGGATTAGGAATTTGGGAATACATATTATGGATTAGAGAGGGTGGGATTGGAGATTAGAGATTAGGTATTAGGGATTAGGGATTAGAGAGAGGGATTTGATATTAGGCATTAAGGATTAGAGATTAGGGAGTTGGGATTATGGATTAGTA
>JAIUJO010000828.1:147500-155000 GCA_023846275.1 Vanilla planifolia | reverse complement strand
TTCTTCTTCTTCTTCCTCCATCTCCTTCTTCTTCTTCTTCTTCATCTTCTTCTTCTTCTTCATCCTTTTATTTTCTTCTTTCCTCTTTCTTCCTTCTTCTTTCTTATTTCTTTTTCCTTGTACCTTCTTCCTTCTTCCTTCTTTTGTCTTTCTTCTTCCTTTTTTCTTATTTTGTCTTCTTTCTTATTTCATTTTTCTTCTTTCATCTTCTTTCTTCTTCTTTTCTTCTTCTTCTTCTTCTTCATCTTCATCTTCTCCTTTTTTTTCTTAATCCTTGATCTCTTATCCCTTCATCCTTAATCGCTAATCTCTTAATCCACAATCCCTGCCTCCTCAGTTCCAGATCCCTAAGCTTTATTACCTAATCAATAAGCCCAAATCGCTAATTCCTAATCTTTAATACCTAATATGTCCCTAATCCTTAATCCATAAACCCTAGTCCCAAATCGTTAATCCAAAAGCCTTAATCTATAATCCCTAACCCATAATTCCTAATCTGTAATCGTTAATCCCTAATCCTTAATCTCTAATCGATAACCCTTAATTATAAAAACCAATTCTCATAATCTCAAATTTATAATCCTTAATCTTAAATCCCTTATCCTAAATCCCTAATCTCTGATCTCTTATCTTTAATCTCAAATCCTTAATCTTTAATCCCTAATGTTTAACTCCTAATCCATAATCCTTAATCCTTAACTCTTAATCCCTAATCGATAATCCCTACTCACTATTCCCTTCATTTATAATCTTTAATTTTTAATCCTTAATTCTTAATCCTTAAACCATATTCCCTAAGCCCTATTCCATAATCTCTTATCTCGATTCCATAAACCCTAACTTTGATCACTAATACCAAATCGCAAATTCCTAATACCTAAACCTTAATACCTAATTTCTAATCATTAATAAAAAATCTCAAGCCTCTCCTTCCTTAATCTTTAATCATAAATGCATAATACCTAATCTCTACTTCTCCTTCTTCTTCTTTTACTTCTTCTTTTTCTTCATCTTCTTCTACTTTCTCTTCTTTTCTTTCTTCATCTTATTCTGCTCTACTTCTTCTTCTTCTTCTACTTCTTCTTCTTCCTGTTCATTTTCTTCTTCTTCTTCTTCTTCTTCTTCTTCTTCTTTCTTCTCTACTTCTTCTTCTTCTTCTTCTAGTTCTTCTTCTTCTTCTTTCTCCTCTTCTTCCTTTTCCTTTTCTTTTGCTACTTCTTCCTCTTCTTCTTCTTCATCTTCTACTTCTTCTTTCTCCTCTTCTTCTTCTTTCTCTTCTTCCTCTTCTTCTTCCTTTTCTTCCTCTTCTAACTCTTCTTCTTCTTCTTCTTCTTCATCTTTTCTTCTTCTACTTCTTCATTATCATCATCATCTTCTTCTTCTTCTTCTTGTTTTTCTTCTTCTTCCTCTTCTTCTTCATCGACTTCTTTTGCTTCTTCTTCCCCTTCTTCTTCTTCTTTTGTTTCTTTTTTTGCTTCTTCTGCTTCTTCTTCCTCTTCTTCTTTTTCCTTTTCTTCCTATTCTTCTTCCTCTTCTTCTTCTTTTTTCTGCTTCTTTTTATTCTTCTTCTTCTTCTTCTTCTTCGTCATCTTCGTCTTCTTCTTCTTTTTTATCATCCTCTTCTTCGACTTCTTCTTCTTCTTCTTCCTGTTCTCCCACTTCTTATATCACTTCTTCTTCTTCTACTACTTCTACTTCTACATCTTCCTCCTCTTCTTCTTCTTTCTTTTCTGCTTCTTCTTCTTGTTCTTTTTCTTCTTCCTCCTCTTCTTTTTATTTTTATTCTTCTATTTCTTCTTCTTCATCCTCTTCTTCTTCTTCTTATTCTAGCAATTCTTCTTCTACCACTTCTTCTTGTTGCCGTTCTTCTTTCTCTTCTTCTTCTTCCTTTTCTTCTTCTTCTTCTTCTTCTTCTTCTTCTTCTCTTCTTCTTTTCTTCTTTTTCTTCATCTTCATCTACTTCTTCTTCTAATTATTTTTCTTCTTCTTCTTCTTCTTCTCCTTCTTCTATTACTACTACAACCTTTTCCTCTTCCTTTTTCACTTCTTCTTCTTCTTCTTCTTCATCTTCTTCTTCATCTCCTTCAGCTTCTTCATCTACTTCTTCATCTTCTTCTTCCACTGATCCTTCTTTCTTTTTCTTCTCCATAATTTCTTCTCTTCTTCTTCTTCTTCATTTTCCTCCTCTTTCACTTCTTCTTCTTCTTCTTCTTCATCTTCGTCCTCTTCTTCATCATCATCATCATCATAATCATCTTCTTCTTCTTCTTCTTCTTCTTCTTCTTATTCTCATCTTCTTCTTCTTCTTCATCTTCTTTTTCTTCTTCTTCATTCTCCTTCTTTTTCTTCTTGTTCTTTTTCTTCTTGTTCTTTTTCTTCTTCTTCTACTCCTTCAAATTCTTCTTCTTCTTCTCTTTCTTCTACTTCTTCCTCTTCTTCTTCTTCTTCCTTTTCTTCTTCTTCCTCTTCTTCCTTCCACTTCTTCTTCTTCTTCTTCCTTTTCTTCTTCATCATCTTCTTTTGCTTCTTCTTCCTCTTCTTCTTCTTCTTCTTTTGTTTCTTTTTCTGTTTCTTCTTCTTCTTCTTCCTCTTCTTCTATTTCCTCATCTTCCTCTTCTTCTTACTCTTCTTCTTCTTTTTCTTCTTCTTCTTCTTCTTCTTCTTCTTCGTCATCTTCGTCTTCTTCTTCTTTTTCATCTTCCTCTTCTTCGACTTCTTCTTCTTCTTCTTCCTGTTCTCCCACTTCTTCTATCTCTTCTTCTTCTACTACTACTACTTCTACTTCTACTACCTCCTCTTCTATTCTTCTTCCTTTTCTTCTTCTTCTTCTTCTTTTTCTTCTTCCTCCTCTTCTTTTTTTTCTTCATCATCTTCTTCTTTTTATTTTTATTCTTCTACTTCTTCTTCATCCTCTTCTTCTTCTTGTTCTAACAATTCTTCTTCTACCACTTCTTCTTTCTCTTCTTCTTCCTTTTCCTCTTCTTCTTCCTCTTCTTCATCTCTTCTTTTTCTTCTTTTTCTTCATCTTCATCTACTTCTTCTTCTAATTCTTTTTCTTCTTGTTCTTCTCCTCCTTCTTATATTACTACTACAACCTTTTCCTCTCCTTTTTTCACTTCTTCTTCTTCTACATCTTCTTCTTCATCTCCTTCAGCTTCTTCGTCTACTTCTTCTTCATCTTCTTCTTCCACTTATCCTTCTTTTTGTTCTCCTTAATTCCTCTAGTTCTTCTTCTTCTTCTTCATCTTCTTCCTCTTCATCATCATCATCATCATCATCATCATCTTCTTCTTCTTCTTCTTTTTCTTCTTCTTATTCTTATCTTTTTCTTCTTCTTCATTTTCTTTTTCCTCTTCTTCATTCTCTTGCTCTTTCATCTTGTTCTTTTTCTTCTTCTTCTACTCCTACAACTTCTTCTTCTTCTCTGTCTCCTACTTCTTCCTCTTCTTCTTCCTCTTCTTCCTTTTCTTCTTGTTCCTCTTCTTCTTCTTCCTCCTCTTCTTTCTTCTACTTCTTCTTCTTCTTCTTCATCTTCTTCCTCTTTTTCTTCTTCTTCTTCTTCTCCTTCTTCACCTTCTGCTTCTTCTTCTTCTTCTTCTTCTTCCTCTTCTTCTTCTTCTTCTTCCTCCATCATCATCATCTTCTTCTTCATACTTCTAGTTTCTTCATTCTTTTTCTTCTTTATTCTTTTTTTTTCTTTCTTACTTCTTCTTCCTTGTTCCTTCTTCCTTCTTTCTTCTTTGTTCTTCCTTCTTCTTTTTTACTTCTTCCTACTTCTTTCTTCTTTCATATTTCATTTTTCTTCTTTAATCTTCCCTCTTTCTTTTTTCTTGTTCTTCATCTTTTCTTTTTGCTCTTCTTCTTCATGATCATCATCTTCTTCTTCTTCTTATTCTTATTCTTCTTCTTCTTCTTCCTCTTCTTCTTCTTTCTCTTCTTCATCTTCTTCTTCTTCTTCTGCTTCTTTTTCTTCTGCCTCTTTTTCCACTTCTTCCTCTTCTTCTTCTAGCTCTTCTTCTTCTTCTTCTTCCACCTCCTCTTCTTCTTTCTCCACTTCTTTTGCTTCTTCTTCCTCTTCTTCCTCTTCGTCTTCCTATTCTTCTTCTCCATCATCTCCTTCATCTTCTTCCTCTTCTTCTTCTTTCACTTCTTCTTCTTCTTCTTCCTTTTCTTCCTATTCTTACACTTCTTCATCTTCATCTTCTTCTTCTTCTTCTTGTTCAACATTTTTCTCTTCTTCTTCTTCTTGTTCCTGTTCTTGTTCTTGTTTTCTTCTTCTTCATCTTCTTCTTCGTCCTCTTCTATTGCTTCTTCTACCTCTTCTTCTTCTTCTTCATCTTCCTCCTCGATTTCTTTGTCTACTTCTTCCTATTCCTCTTCTTCTTCTTCCTCATCTTCTACTTCTTCTTTCTATTCTTCTTCTTCCTCATCTTCTACTTCTTCTTTCTATTCTTCTTCTTTTTCCTCTTCTACTTCGTCTTTTCTTCTTCTTCTTCTTCTTCGTCATCTTCTTCTTCCTCTTCTTCTTCTTCTTTTTCTTCTTCTTCTTATTCTTCTTCTTCTTCTTCTTTGTCCTCTTCCTCTTCTCCCATTTCTTCTTCAATCTCTTTTTCTTCTTCTTCTTCTTCTTCTTCCACTTCTTCCTCTTCTTCTTCTTCTTCTTCCTTTTCTTCTTCTTCTTCTTCTTCTTCTTCTTGCTCTTCGTCTTCTTCTTCTTCTTCTTCTTCTTCTTTTCTTCTTCTACTTCCACTAGTTCATGCTCTTCTTCTTCTTTATCTACCACTTCTTCTTCTACCACTTCTTCTTTTTTCTCTTCTTCTTCCTCTTCTTCTTCTTCCTTTTCTTCTTCTTCTTCTTCTTCTCTACTTCTTTTTCTTCTTCTTCTTTCTCTCCTTCAACCTCTTCTTCTTCCAATTCTTTTTCTTCTTCTTCTTCTTCTTCTGCTAATATTACTATCTTTTTTTTACTTCTTCTTCTTCTTCTTCTTCTCGTTAATTCATCTTCTTCTTCTCGTTACTTCCTCTTCTTCTTGTTCTTCTTCTCCCTCTTCCACCTCTTCTTCTTCTCCTCCTCATCCTCCTCCTTCTACTTCTTCTTCTTCTTCTTCTACTTCTTCTTCTCTTCTTCTTCTTCTTCTCTTTCTTTTTCCTCTTCTTCATCATTTTCTTCTCCTTCTTCTTCTTTTTCATCACCTTCTTCTTCTTCTTGTTCGTTATCATCATCATCATCTTCTTCTTCTTCTTCATCTTTATCTTTTACTTCTACTTCTTCCTCTTCTTCTACCTCTTCTTCTTTTTCTTCTTCTTCCTCTTCTTCTTATTCTTCCTCTTCTTTCTACCTCTTCTTCTACTTCTTCTACTTCTTCCACCTCTTTCTCAACCTCTTCCTCTTCTTCTTCTGGGTCTTCTTCCTCATCATGTTCCTCTTCGTCTTTTTCCTCTGCTTTTGCTTCTTTTTTCTCTTCTTCTTCTTCTTCTTTTTCCACTTTTTCAACTTTTTCTTGTCCTTCTTCTACTTCTTCTTCATCATCTTCTTCTTCTTCTTCTTTGTCTTCTACTTCTTCCTCTTCTTCTTGCACTTCTTCCTTTTCTTCTACATCCTCTTCTTCTTCTTCTTCCTCTTCATTCTACCTCTTCTTCTTCTTCTTCTTCTTCTTCTTCCTCCTCCTCCTCCTCCTCCTCCTCTTTTCCACCTCATCCTATTCTTCTTATTGCTCTTCCACTTCTTGCTCCTCCTCTTCTACTTCTTCTTCTTTCGCTTTTTCTTCCTCCTCTTCTTCTTCATGTTCTTCAATTTCGTCGTCATCGTCTTCTTCTTCTTCTTACTCTGCTTTCTCCTCCTCTTATTTTTCTTCATCATCTTCTTCTTCTTCCTCTTCTTCTTCTTCTTCTTCTTCTTCTTCTTCTTCCTCTTCCTCTTCTTCATCATCATCATCTTCTTCTTTTTCCTCTTCTTCTTCTCCTTCTTCTTCTTCTTCTTCTTCTTCTCTTCTTCTTCTTCTTCTTCTTCTTGCTCTTCTTCATCTTTTTCTTCTTCTACTTCTTCTTCTTGTTCTTCTTCTTCTTCTCTTCTTCTTCTTCTTCTTCTTCTTTTTCCTCTTTTTGACCTTTTTCTTATCCTTCTTCTTCTTCTTCTTCATCATCATCATCTTCTTCTTCTTTGTCTTCTTCTTCTTCCTCTTCTTCTTGTACTTCTTCCATTTCTTCTACTTCCTCTTCTTCTTCTTCTTCCTCTTCATTCTACCTCTTCTTCTTCTTCTTCTTCTTCTTCTTCCTCCTCCTCCTCCTCCTCCTCTTTCCCACCTCATCCTGTTCTTCTTATCGCTCTTCCACTTCTTGCTCCTCATCTTCTACTTCTTCTTTTTCTTTCGCTTCTTCTTCCTCCTCTTCTTCTTCATGTTCTTCAACTTCGTCATCGTCGTCGTCGTCTTCTTGTTCTTACTCCTCTGCTTTTTCTTCCTCTTATTTTTCTTCATCTTCTTCTTCTTCTTCTTCTTCCTTTTCTTCTTCTTCTTCTTCCTCTTCCTCTTCTTCATCATCTTCTTCTTCTTCTTCTTCCTCTTCTTCTTCTGCTTCTTCTTCTTCTTCTTCTTCTTCTTCTTCTTCTTCTCTTCTTTTTCTTCTTCTTCTTCTTAGTCTTCTTCATCTTTTTCTTCTCCTACTTCTTCTTCTTCTTCTTCTTCTCTTCTTTTTCTTCTTCTTATTTGTCTTCTCCTACTTCCTCTTCTTCTTCCTCTTCTTCCTCCTCCTCTTCTTCTTCTTCTTGTTCCTCCTCCTCTTTTTCCACCTCTTCCTCTTCATCTTATGGCTCTTCTTTTTCTTCTTCTTCTTCTTCCTATTATTCTACTTCCTCTTCTTCTTCTTCTTCTTGTTCGTTGTCTTCTTGTTTTTGTTACTCTTCTTCGTTTTTTCTCTTCTTTCACTTCTTCTTCCTCTTCTTTCTCTTCTTCTTCTTGGTTTTCTTCTTCTTCTTCATCTTCATCATCTTCTTCTTCTTCTTCCAGTTCTTTCACTTCTTCTTCATCCTCTTCTTCTTCTTCCTCTTCTTCTTCTTCCTCTTCTTCTTCTTCTTATTCTTATTTTTTTCATTTTCTTCATCTTCTTCTTCTTCATCACCATCATCATCATCGTCGTCGTAGTCGTCGTCATCATCTTCTTCTCCTTTATCTTGTTGCTCATCTTATTCTTCATTTTCTTCTTTTTCTTCTGCTTCCTCATCATCATCATCTTTTTCTTCTTCATCTTCTTCTCCGTCCTCTTTTATTGCTTCTTCTACCTCTTCTTCTTCTTCTTCTTCATCTTCTTCCTAGATTTCTTTGCCTACTTCTTATTCCTCTTCTTCTTCTACCTCATCATCTACTTCTTCTTTCTCTTCTTCTTCTTTTTCCTCTTCTTCTTCGTCTTTTCATTTTCTTCTTCTTCTTCGTCATCTTCCTCTTCCTCTTCTTCTTCATCTTCTTTTTCTTCTTATTCTTCTTCTTCTTCTTCTTCGTCTTCTTCC
>JAIUJO010000828.1:127500-145000 GCA_023846275.1 Vanilla planifolia | reverse complement strand
CTTCCTCTTCTTCTTCTTCTTCCTTTTCTTCTTCTTCTTCTTCTTCTTCTTCTTCTTCCTCTTCATCTTCTTCTTCTTCTTCTTCTTTTCTTCTTCTACTTCCTCTTGTTCATTTTCTTCTTCTTTTTCTACCACTTCTTCTTCTTCTACCACTTCTTCTTTTTTCTCTTCTTCTTTCTCTTCTTCTTCCATTTCTTCTTCTTCTTCTTCTTCTCTACTTCTTTTTCTTCTTCTTCTTGCTCTCCTTCAACTTCTTCTTCCAAATCTTTTTCTTCTTCTTCTTCTTCTTCTTCTTCTTCTTCTTCTTCTCCTTCTCCTTCTTCTTCTCTTCTTCTTCTTCTTCTTTTTCTTTTTCCTCTTCTTCATCATTTTCTTCTCCTACTTCTTCTTTTTCATCACCTTCTTCTTCTTCTTTTTAGTTATCAACATCATCATGTTCTGCTTCTTCTTCATCTTTATCTTTTACTTCTACTTCTTCCCCTTCTTCTTTTTCTTCTTCTTCCTCTTCTTCTTATTCTTCCTCTTCTTTCTACCTCTTCTTCTACTTCTTCCACCTCTTTTTCAACCTCTTCCTCTTCTTCTTCTGGGTCTTCTTCCTCATCATCTTCCTCTTCGTCTTTTTCCTCTTCTTTTGCTTCTTCTTTCTCTTCTTCTTCTTCTTTTTCTTACTCTCCTTTTTCTTCCTCTTCTTCATCATCTTCTTCTTCATCATCTTCTTCTTCATAATCTTCTTCTTCTTCTTCTTCTTTTTCCTCTTTTTCAACTTTTTCTTGTCCTTCTTCTACTTCTTCTTCATCATCTTCTTCTTCTTCTTCTTTGTCTTCTACTTCTTCCTCTTCTTCTTGCACTTCTTCCTTTTCTTCTACTTCCTCTTCTTCTTCTTCTTCCTCTTCATTCTACCTCTTCTTCTTCTTCTTCTTCTTCTTCTTCCTCCTCCTCCTCCTCCTCCCCTTTTCCACCTCATCCTGTTCTTCTTATTGCTCTTCTACTTCTTGCTCCTCCTCTTCTACTTCTTCTTCTTTCGCTTCTTCTTCCTCCTCTTCTTCTTCATGTTCTTCAACTTCGTCGTCGTCGTCTTCTTCTTCTTCTTACTCCTCTGCTTTCTCCTCCTCTTATTTTTCTTCATCTTCTTCTTCTTTTTCCTCTTCTTCTTCTTCTTCTTCCTCTTTCTCTTCTTCATCATCATCATCTTCTTCTTCTTCCTCTTCTTCTTCTCCTTCTTCTTCTTCTTCTTCTACTTCTTCTCTTCTTCTTCTTCTTCTTCTTCTTGCTCTTCTTCATCTTTTTCTTCTTCTACTTCTTCTTCTTCTTCTTGTTCTTGTTCTTCTTCTTCTCTTCTTTTTCTTTTTCTTCTTTGTCTTCTCCTACTTCCTCTTCTTCTTCCTCTTCTTCCTTTTCTTCTTCCTCTTCTTCCTTTTCTTCTTACTCCTCCTCCTCTTCTTCTTCTTCTTCCTCCTCTTTTTCCACCTCTTCCTCTTCATCTTCTGGCTCTTCTTCTTCTTCTTCTTCTTCCTCTTATTCTTCTTCTTCCTCTTCTTCTTCTTCTTCTTCTTCTTCTTCTTTGTTGTCTTCTTGTTCTTGTTACTCATCTTCTTTCTTTCTCTTCTTTCACTTCTTCTTCCTCTTCTTCCTCTTCTTCTTCTTGTTGTTGTTCTTCTTCTTCATCTTCATCATTTTCTTCTTCTTCTTCCACATCTTCCTCTTCTTCTTCTTCCTCTTCTTCTTCTTCTTCTTCTTCTTCCTCTTCTTCTTCTTCTTCTTCTTCTTCTTCTTCTTATTCTTATTCATCTTTTTCTTCATTTTCTTCTTCTTCTTCTTCTTCTTCTTCATCGTCATCATCATCATCGTCGTTGTCGTCGTCGTCGTCATCTTCTTCTTCTATCTTGTTGCTCTTCTTATTCTTCATTTTCTTCTTCTTTTTCTTCTGCTTCCTCATCATCATCATCTTCTTCTTCTTCATCTTCTTGCTCTTTTTCTTCTTCTTCTTCTTCTCCTTTGCCATCATTTTCTTCTTCCACTTGTTCTTCTTCTTCTTCTTCTTCTTCTTCCTTCATCTTCTTCTTCTTCTTTTACTTCAACTTCTTCTGCTTCCTTCTAATTTCTTCTTTCTTCTTTCTTCTTTCTTCGTTCTTCTTTCTTATTTCTTCTTCCTTGTTCCTTACTCCTTTTTTCTTTTTTCTTTCTTCTTTGTTTTTCCTTCTTTCGTCTTCTTTCCTCTTTTTTATTTAATTTTTCTTCTTTCATCTTCTTTCATCTTCTTTCTTTCTTCTTCTTTCTTTTTTCTTCATCATCATCATCATCATATTCTTCTTCTTTTTAATCCTTAATCTCTTATCCCTCTCATTGCTTGTCCCTAATCTCTAATCAGTAATCCGTAATCCTTCCCTCCTCAATTCCAGATCCCTAAGCTTTATCCCCTTCTCCGTAAGCCCAAATCCTTAATTCCAAATCCCTAATACCTAATCTGTCCCTAATCCTTAATCTTCAATCCCTAACCCCTAAACCCTAGCCCCAAATTGTTATTCCATAATCCTTAATCTATAATCCCTAACCCTTAATTCCTAATACTTAATCTTTAATCCCTAATCCTTAATCTCTAATCCATAATCCTTAATTATAAATACATAATCTGACAATCTCAAATTTATAATGCTTAATTTTAAATCCCATATCTTGAATCCCCTAATCTCTGATCTCTAATCATTAATCCCAAATCCTTAATCTTAAATCCCTAATCCTTAATTCTTATCTCTTAATTCCTAATCGATAAACCATCTGCTAATCCCTTCATTTATAATCCTTAATTTTTAATCCTTAATTCTTCATCCCTAAACCCTATTCCCTAAGCTCGATTCCATAATCTCTTATCTCGATTCCATAAACCATAACTCTAATCACTAATACCAAATCGCAAATTCCTACCCTAAACCTTAATACCTAATCTCTAATCCCTAATCCCAAATCCCTAACCTCTCCTTTCTTAATCCTTAATCATAAATGCATAATACCAAATCTCAGTTTCTCTTTCTTCTCCTTTTTCTTCTTTTTCTTCATCTTCTTATAATTTTTCTTCTTTTCTTTCTTCTTCTTCTACTATGTTTCTTCTTCTTCTTCTCCTTCTTCCTCTACATTTTCTTCTTCTTCTTCTTCTTCTCACTTCTCTTCTTCTTCTTCTTCTTCTTCTTCTTCTTTTCTTCTTCTTCTTTTTCTCTTTTTTCCTCTTCTTTTGCAACTTCTTCCTCGTCTTCTTCTTCATCTTCTTCTTCTTCCTCTTCTTCTTCTTTCTCTTCTTCCCCTTCTTCTTCCTTTTCTTTCTCTTCTAACACTTCTTCTTCTTCTTCTTCTTCTTTTTCTTCTTCTTCTTCATCATCTTTTTCTTCTTCTTCTTCTTCATCATCTTCATATTCTTCTTCTTATTCTTCCTCTTCTTATTCTTGTTTTTCTTCTTCTTCCTCTTCCTCTTCATCCTCTTCTTTTGCTTCTTCTTCCTCATCTTTTACTTCTTCTTCTTCTTCTATTTCTTTGTCTGCTTCTTCCTTGTCTTCCTCTTCTTCTTCCTCTTCTTCTTTTTCTTCTTATTCGTCATCTTCATCTTCTTCTTCTTCTCCTTCCTCTTCTTCTTCTTCTTCTTCTTCCTATTCTCCAACTTCTTTTAACACTTCATTTTGTTCTTCTTCTTCTACTACTTCTACTTCTTCTCCTTCTTCTTCTTCTTCTTACTTTTCTACTTCTTCTTGTTCTTCTTTTTCTTCTTCCCCATCTTCTTTTTCTTCTTCATCTTCTTCTTTTTCTTTTTCTTCTTCTACTTCCTCTTCTTCATCCTCTTCTCCTACTTCTTCTAACACTTCTTTTACCACTTCTTCTTCTTGCCCTTCTTCTTCCTCTTCTTCATCTTCTTCTTCCTCTTCTTCTTCTTCTTATTCTCCTTGTTCCCTTCTTTTTTTCTTCTTTTTCTTTGTCTTCTTCTATTTCATCTTTTAATTCTTCTTCTTCGTCTTCTTCTTCTTCTTCTTCTTCTACTACTACTACCTTTTCTTCTTTATCTTTTTCAACTTCTTCTTTTACTTCTTTTTCTTCTTTTTCTTCTTCTTCTTCCACATATCCTTCTTTTTCTTCTCCTCAATTCCTCTTCTTCTTCTTCTTCTTCTTTTCTTCCTCTTTCTCTTCTTCTTCATCTTCTTCTTCTTCCTCTTCTTCGTCTTCTTCATCTTCTTCTTCTTCTTCTTTTCTTCTCTTCTCTTCTTCTTCTTCTTCTTTTTCCTCTTCTTCATCTTTTTCTTCTTCATCTTCTTCTTCTTCTCCTTCTTCTTCTTCCTATTCTTCTTTGCCTTTTACTTCTTCCTCTTCTTCCTTTTCTTCTTCCTCCTCTTCTTCTTCTTCTTCCTCTTCTTTCTTCCTCCTCTTCTTCTTCTTCTTTCTCTTCTTTCTTCTTCTTTTTAGTCTTCTTTTTCCACTTCTTCCTCTTCTTCTTTTGGCTCTTCTTCTTCTTCTTCCTCTTATTCTCATTCCTCTTCTTTTGCTTCTTCTTCCTCTTCTTCTTTTTCTTCTTCTTCTTACTCCTCTTGTTTTTCTCCCTCTTCTTCCACTTCTACTTCCTTTCCTCTTCTTGGTCTTCCTCTTCTTCTTCCATCTCCCATCTTCTTTCTTCCTTCTTCTTTAAACTTTATTCTTTCTTGTTTCTTCTTTATTCTTCCTCTTCTTCTTCTACTACATTTCCTCTTCTTCTTCCCCTTCTTTTTCTTCTATCTTTCTTTTTCCATTTCTTCTTCCTAATCTTGTTCCTTAACCAATAATCCCTACTTTATAATCTATAATCCTTAATCTTTAAACCCTAATCCTTAGTTACTGATCCATAATCTCTACTTTGTAATCCCTAATCCCTAAACTATAATGCCTAATAATTAATCCCTCCCTCCTTAATCCTTAATCGATAATCTCTAATACCTAACCTCTAGTCCCCAATCCCTCTCTCCCTATCCAGCTATCTATAGTCATTAACCCCCAATCTCTAATTCCCTCGTCCTTAATCCCTAATCCTTAATCCCTAACAAATAATCCATAATCCCTAAATCTTAATCCTTAATTGCTAGCTCTCAAAACCCAAATCCCTAATCCATAATCCCTCCCTCCCAAATCTTTAATTTGTATTCCCTGATACCTAATCCCTAATCCTTCATTCTTTAATTCCTAATTCCTAATCCCTAATCCCTAACCACTGATCCATATTTCGTCTCTTCTTCCTCTTCTTCTACTTCTTCTTCCTCCTCCTCTTCTTCATCTTCTTCTTCTTCCTCTTGTCCTTCTTCTTTGTCTTCTTCATCTTAGGGATTAGGATTCAAGATTAGAGATTAGAGATTAGGGATTAGGTATTAGAAAATAACAAATTATAATTAGGATTTGAGATTAGGGATTTGAGAATAAGGATTAGCAATTTTGGAATATTGATTATGGACAAGGGAGGTAGAGATTTAGGATTCAAGATTAGGTATTAGGGATTAGGGATTAGAGATTAGGGAGGAAGGGATTAGGTATTAGGCATTAGTGATTAGGTATTAGGGATTTGGGATAAGAGATTAGAGATTAATGGTTATGGATTTAAGATTTAGGATTAGGGATTAGAAATAAATGGATTTGAATTGGGGATTAAAGATTAGTAAATAGAGATTAGGGATTAGTGATTATGGATTAGGGATTAAGGATTAGAGATTAGGGATTAGATATTATATATTATAGATTAGGGATTCGGAATTAGGTATTAGGTATTAGGTATTAGATATTAGGTTTTAAAGTTTAAAGATTTGCGAATATAGATTGGATATTAACGATGGATTAGGGATTAGGAATTAGGGATTAAGAAAATTAGTGAAGCAAGAAGGAAGAAGAAGAAAAAAAAAGAAATAAGGAGGAAGAAGGAAGAAAGAAGAAGAAGAAGAAGAAGATGAGGAAAAAGAAGAGGAAGAAGAAGAAGAAGAAGAAGAAGAAGAAAAGAAAAAAGAAAAAGAACAATAAAGAACAAAGAGAGAGAAGAAAGATGAATGAAGGAAGAGAGAAGACATAAGAAGGAGAGAGAAGGTGGAAGGAAGAAGGAAGAACGAAGAAGAATGAAGAAAGAAGAAAGAAGTAGTAGTAGAAAAACAAGAAGAAAAAAAGGAGAAGGAGATGGAGGAGACGAAGAAGGAGAAGGAAAAGTAGAAGAAGTTGGAGATGGAGAAAGAGAAGGAGAAGGAAGAGGAAAAAGAGAAGGAGAAGGAGAAAGAGAAGGAGAAAGACAAGGAGAAGGAGAAGGAGAAAAATCAGAAAGAAGAAGAAGAAGAAGAGGAACAAGAAGAAGAGGAAGAAGAGGAAGAAGAGGAGGAAGAAGAAGAAGAAGAGAAAAAAGAGGAAGAAGAGGAAGAAGAAGAGGATGAAGAAGAATAAGAAAAGAAGAAGGAGAAAAAGATGAAGGGGAAGAAGAAAAAGAGGAAGAAGAAGAAGAAGAAGAAGTAGAAGAGGAAGATGAGGAAGAAGAAGAAGAAGGTAACGAGGAAGACGAAGAAGAACATGAAGAAGAAAATGAGGAAGAAGAAGAAGAAGAACAAGAACAAGAAGAGGAAGAAGAAGAAGAAGAAGAAGAGGAAGAAGAAGAGGAGGAAGAAGAGGCAAATTTCGAATTAGTGATTTAAGAATAGTGATTTGGGATTATGGATTAAAGATTAGTTATTAAGGATTCGAGATTCGAGATTAGAGATTTGAGATTAGGGATTAGGATTACAGATTGAGAAATTATAATTAGGATTAGGGACTAGAGGTTATGGAGAGAGGAATTAGAGATTTTGGAATGCGTATTATGGATTATGAAGGGATTGGGGATTAAAGATTATGTACTAAGGATTAGAGAATAGGGAAGGAGGGATTTTGTATTAGGCATTAGGGTTTAGAGATTAGAGATTATGGATTAGCAATTTAGGATTAGGATATAGGATTAAGGATTACAAATTAAGGAGTAGGGAATAGAGAATAAGTTATAAGGATGAGGGATTAAGGATTATATATTAGGGATTAGGGATTGGGGATTAGGGATGAAGGGATTAATGATTAGGGATTAAGAATTAAGAATTAAGGATTAATTATTAAAGATTATGGATTTAGGTTTAGTAATTATAGATTAGGGAAAAGGGATTAGAGATTAGGGTTTATGGATTAGGGATAAGAGATTAGTGATTAAGGATTAAGGATTAGAGATTAAAGAATTATGAATGGGATTAAGGATTAAGGATTATCAAGAAGTAGAAGGAGAAGCAAAAGAAGAAGTAGAAGGAGAAAGAAAAGGAGATGGAGAAAGTGAAGAAGTAGAAGGAGATGGAGAAGGAGAAGGAGAAGAAGAAGAAGAAGAAAGACAAAAGAGAAGAAGAAGAAATAAAGAAAGAAGAAGAAGGAGAAGAAGGAAGAAGAAGAAGAAGGAGAGGAAGAAGAAGAGGAAGAAGAGGAACAAGAAAAGAAGATGGAGAAAAAGAAGAAGAAGGGGAAGAATAAGAAGAGAAAGAAGAAGTAGAAGAAGAAGAAGAAGAGGAGATGATGATGAAGAAGATGAAAAGAAAGAAGAACAAGAAGAAGAATAAGAAGATAAGGAGGAAGAGGAAGGAGATGAAGAAGAAGATGAGGAAGAAAAAGAAGTGGAGGTGGAGGAAGAAGAAGAAGAAGAGGATGATGAAGGGGAAGAAGAAGAAGAAGGGGAAGAAGAGATGGATTAGGGATTAAGTGTTAATGATTAAAGATTAGGTGTTAGGGATTAAGGATTATGAATTAGGGATAAAGGATTAGGGATTAGGGATTACAAAATGAGATTAAGGTTTAGAGGTTGTGGTTAAGGGATTAAGGAGTAGGGATTAAGGAATAGGTAATAGAGATTATATATTAAGAATTAGATATTAAAGATTGAGGATTAATAGATTAATTATTAAGGATTAGAGATTAGAAGATTAAGGATTAAGTGATTAATTACTAAGGATTGCACATTGGGGGTTAAGGATTATAGATTATGGATTAGGAAATCGTGATTACGAATTAAGGATTTGAGGTTAGCTATTTGGGATTTGGGATTCAGGACTAGGGATTAGAGATTAGGGATTATGGACTAGAAATTAAGCAATTATAATTATGATTGGCGATTGTAGATTAGGGATTAAGGATTAGGGAATAGGTATTAAGGATTAAAGATTAAGCATTAGAGATTTTGGATTATAGATAAGGGATTAAGGATTAGGGACTAGGTATTAAGGATTAAGATTTAGAGATTAGAGGTTATAGATTAGGTATTAGGGATTAAGGATTAGAAATTATAGATTAATGGTTGATTAAGGATTAGCGATTGGAGAATATTGACAGATGTATTAAGCATCACAGATTAGGTATTAGGGATTAGAGATTAAGGAGGGAGAATTTAAGGAGCAGGGATTTGGGAATAACGATTAAGGATTACGAAGAAAGAAGAAGAAGAAGAAGAAGAAGAAGAAGAAGAAAAAAGAAGAAGAAGAACAAGGTTGAAAAAGAAGAAGTAGGAGGACAAGGAGATGGAGGAGAAGGAAAAAGAGATATAGAAAGTGATGGAAAATTAGAGGGAGATGGAGAAGTAAAAAGAGAAGAAGAAGGAGATGAACAAGGAGAAGGAGAAAGATAAGAAGAAGGAGAAGGAGAAGAGAAAGGAGAAGGAGAAAAAGAAGAAGAAGTAGATGAAGAAGAAGAAGAAGAAGAAGAAAAGAAAAAGAAATAGAAGAAGAAGAAGAAGAAGAATAAGAAGAAGAAGAAAAAGAAGAAGATAGGAAAGAAGAAGAGGATGAAGAAGACTAAGAAAAGAAGAAGGAGAAAAGGAAGAAGAAGAAAGTGATGAAGAACAAGAGGAAGGAGGAGGTGAAGAAGAAGAAGAAGAAGAAAAAAAAAAAGAAGAAATGGAAGATCAAGAACAAGAAGAAGAAAAGCAAGAAGAAGAAGAAGAAGAAGAGCAGGAGGAAAAAGAAGAAGAAGAAGAAAAAGAAGAAGAAGAGGAGGAGGAAGAAGAAGAAGAAGATGATGACGAAGAAAAAATGGAAGAGGAAGAAGTGATGGATAAAGAATTAGTGATTAGGGGTTAGGGATTAGCTAGATGAAGAAGAAGAAAAGGAAGAAGAAGTAGAAGAAGAAAAAGAAGAAGAAGAAGAAGTGGAAGAAGTGGAAGAAGAAGAGGAAGAAGAATAGAAGATGAACATGAAGAGGAAGTAGAAGAAGAAGAAGAAGAAGAAGAACAAGAAGAAGAAAAAGAAGTAAAACAAGAAGAAGTAGAAGAAGAGGAAGGAGGAGAACAGAAAAAGAAGAAGAAGAAGAAAAAGAAGAAAAGATAAAGAAGAAGAAGTGGAAGAGGAAGAAGAAGAAATTGAAGAAGAAGGAGAAGAAGAAGTAGAAGTAGAAGAAGAAGAAGATGATGATGATGGTGATGAAGAAGAAGAAGAAGAAAAAGAACAAGAAGAAGAAGAGGAACATAAAGAAGAAGAAGAAGAAGATGAGAAAGAAGGAAGAAGAAGAGGAAGAAGAAGTGAAAGATGAGGATGAAGAAGGGAAAGAAAAGTTGTATTAAGGATTAAGAATTAGGGGTTAGGGATTAGGGATTTGATGTTAGGGTTTAAGGATTAGGTTATAGGGATTAAAGATTATGGATTAGTAATTAATGATTAGGGTTTTGAGATTAAGGATAAGAGATTAAAGAGTTGGGATTAAGGAATAAGTATTAAGGGTTAGGGATTAAAGATTGGGGACTACAAATTAGGTATTGAGATTAGGGATTAAAGATTACATATTAGTGATTAACCTTTCGAGAATCAGGAGTAGGTATTAGAGATTAAAGATTAAGAACAAATGATTAGGCAATTATATTAAGTGTTAAGGATTAGGGATCACAGATTAAGGATTGAGGATTAGAGATTTAGGATTAGAGATTAGGGATCAGGGATTAGGGATTAAAGATTAAGGATTAAGAATTATGGATTAAGGATGCATTAAGATTAAGGTTTGGGGGTTTGGGATTAAGGATTAAGGAGGGATGGATTAGGCATTATTGATTAAGGAATAGGGAATAAGGATTATGGATTACAAAAAAGATTGAGAAGAAGAAGAAGATGATGATGATGATGAAGAAGAAGAAAAACAAGAACAAAAAGAAGAGGAAGAACAAGAAATCAAAGAAGAAGAAGAAGAGGAAGAGGAGGAAGAAGAAGAAGAAGAGGAACAAGAAGAATAGCAATAAGACAATGGAGAAGAAGAAGAAGAAGGAAATGGAGAAAAGGATCATGGAGAAGAAGAAAAAGAAGAAGTAGAAGAAGAAGATGAAGGAGAATAATAATAATAATAATAATAAGAGGAAAAAGATAACGAAAAAATAGAAGAAGAAGAAAAAGAAGAGAAAGAAGAAGAAGTAGAAGAAGAAGAAGAAGAAGAAGAACTAGAAGAAGAAGAAGAGGAAGAAGAAGAAGAAGAAGAATGACAAGAAGAAGAAAAGAAGTAAAAGAAGAAGTGGAAGAAGAAAGAGAAGAGGACAAAGAAGAAGAAGAAAAGGAAGAAGAAGGACTTGAAGAATGAGGAGAAGGAGATGGAGAATGAGAAGGAGTAGGAGAGGGAGACCGATAAGAAGTGGGAGACAGAGAAGTAGAACGATAAGGAGAAGGGGAAGGAGAAGGATAAGAAGGAGGAGGGGAGGAGAAGAAGAAGAAGAAGAAGAAGAAGTGGCAGAAAAAGATGAAGAAGAAGAAGAGGAAGAAGAAGAACAAAAAAAGTAGAAGAAGGAGAAAAAGAAGTAGAAGAAAGGGGTGAAGAGGTAGTGGAAGGGGAAGAAGAAGAAGAAACGGAAAATGAAGAAGTAGGGGAAAGAGAAGAAGAAAAGGAAAAAATGAAGAAGAAGAAAAGAAGAAGAAGAAAAGATGAATAAGAAGAAGAAGAAGAATAAGAAGAAGAGGAAGAAGAAGAAGAAGAAGAGGAAGAAGAAGAAGAACAAAAAGAAGAACAGTAAGATAAGGAAGAAGAGGAAGAAGAAGAAGAACAACAGCAAGTGGAATAAGAAGAAGAAGAGAAATAAGAGATGGATTAGGGATTAACGATTAGGGGTTAAGGTTTAAGGAGAAGAATAAAATTAATAAAAATAATAATAATAAGAAGAAGTTGAAGAAGAAGAAGAAGAAAATGAACTAAAAGAGGAAGAGGAAGAAGAAGAAGAAGAAGAAGAAGAAGAAGAAAAAGTGAGAGAAGAAGAAGCTGAAGAAGAAGAAGATGAAGAAGAATAAGAAGAGGAATAAGAAGAAGAAGAAGAAAAAGAAGAAGAAGAAGAGGAAGATAAGGAAGAAGCTGAAGAAGAAGAAGAGGAACAAGAAGAAGAAGAACAACAAGAAGAAGGGGAAGATGAGGGAGAAGTAGAAGAGAAAGATAAGAAAAAAGAAGAAGAAAAAGAAGAAGAGGAAGAACAAGAGGAGGAAGAAGAAGAGGAAGAAAAGAAGGAATGAGATTAATGATTAGGAGTTAGAGATTAGGTATTCAGTATTGAGGATTAAGGATTAGGGTATTAAGATTAGAGATTATGGATTAGCAATTAAGGATAAGGTATTAAAGAGTAGGGATTAAGGAATAAGTAATTGTGATTAGCGATTATAGATTAAGAGATTCATTATTAAGGATTGTAGGTTAAGTATTAAGGATTATGGATTATAAATGAGGTAATTGAGATTAGTGATAAAAGATTAGAGATTAAGGATTTGAGATTTGGGTTTCAAGATTAGGAATTTAAGATTAGGGATTAGGGATAAGAGATTAAATAATTATAGTTAAGATTAAGGATTAGAGATCATAGATTAATAATTAAGGATAAATGATTACAGATTAGAGATTAAGGATTAATGATTAAAGATTATGGATTAAGGATTAGGGATTAAGTATTAGGGATTAGGGTTTAGGGATTAGATGTTATGGATTAGAGATTAGAGATTAAGACCAATGAATTATGGATTATATACGGATTAGGGATTAGGGTTTAGGGATTAAGATTAGAGATTAGGAAGGGTTGGATTAGGCATTATAGATTAGGGATTAGGAAATAAGAACTAAGGATTATGAAGAAGTATGAGAAGAAGAAGAAGAAGATGAAGAAGAAGGAGAAGTGGATGAAGAAGTAGAAGTAGAAGAAGAAGAAGACAAAGAAAAGTTGAAGAAGAACAAGATGAAGGAGGAGAAGAAGAAGAAGAAGAAGAACAAGAACAAGAAGAAGAGGAACTTCAAGAAATAGAAGAGGAAGAAAAATAGAGGAAAGAAGAAAAGGAAAAAGAAGAAGAAGAAAAAGAAGAGGAAGAAGAAGAAGAAGAAGAAGAAGAAGAAGAAGAAAATGGAGAAAAAGTTGAAGGCGAAGAAGAAAAAGAAGCAGAAGAAGAAGTTGAAGGACATGAAGAAGAAGAAGAAGAAGTGGAAAAAGAAGAGGAAAATGTAGATGAAGAAGAAGAACAATAACAACAAAAAGAAGAAGGGAATTGGTCAAAGAAGAAGAAGAAGGAGAAGAAGATTAAGAAGAAGAAGAAGAAAACGAAGAAGAAGAAGAAGGAGAAAGAGAGGAGGACATGGAGAAGGAGAAGAAGGAGAACGAGAAGGTGAATAAGAGGGAGAAGGATAAAGAGGAGGAGACAGAGAAGTGGAAGGAGAAGGAGAAGGAGAAGGAGAAGGAGAAAGAGAAGTAGAAGGAGAAGTAGAAGAAGAAGATGATGAATAATAATAATAATAGTAATAATAATAATAATAATAATGATAAATAATAATAGGAAGAACACAAACTTGAAGAAGAAAAAGAAGATGAAGAAGTAGAAGAAGAAGAGGAAGACGAAGGAGGAGAAGAAGAAACATAGGGAAAAGAAGAAGAAAAAGAAGAAGAAGAAGAAGAGGAAGAAGAAGAAGAAGAAGAAGAAGAAGAAGAAGATTAGAAGAAAGAGAAGAGGAAGAAGACGAAGAAGAAGATGAAGTAGAAGAAATAGAAGAAGAAGAGGAAGAAGAAGAAGAAGAAAAAGAAGAAGAAGTGGAAGAATAAGAATAGGAAGAACAAGAACAAGAAAAAAATAAAGAATAAGAAAAGGAAGAAAAAGAAAGAGATGGAGAAGAAGTGGAAAGAGAAGAGGAAGCAGAAGAAAAAGAAGAAAAAGAGGTAGAAGAAGAAAATGAAGAGGAAGAGGTGGAAGAATAAAAGAAGGACAAGAACATGAAGAAGAGAAAAAAGAAGTAGAAGAAGTAAAAGAAGGGGAAGAGGAAGAAGAAGAAGAAAAGAAGAAGAGGAAGATGTGGAGGAAGAGGAAGAAGAAGATAAGGAGGAAAAAGTAGAAGAATAAGAAGAAGAAGAAGAAGAAGATGAAGAGGAAGAAAAGATGGATAAGGGATTAGTGATTATTGGTTTGGGATTAAGGAGAAGAAGAAGAACAATAATAATAATAAGAAGTTGAAGAAGAAGAAGAAGAAGAAGATGTAGAAGTAGAAGAGGAGGAAGAATAAAGAGAAGAAGAAGAAGAAGAAGAAGAAGAAAAGAAGGGAGAAGAAGAAGCAAAAATAGAATAAGAGAAGAAAAACATGAAGAAGAATATGAAGAGGAATAAGAAGAGGAAGAAGAAGTATAAGAAGAAAAAGAAGAAGAAGAGGAAAATGAGGGAAAAGAAGAAAAAGAAGAAGAAGATAAGAAAGAAAAAGAAGAAGAAAAGGAAGAAGAAGTAGAGGAAGAAAAGATGGATTAAGGATAAGGGATTACGGATTAAGGATTAGGTATTAAGGGTTAGGGATTAAGTATAGGTGTTAGGGATAGAGGATTAAGGATTAGGGATTAAGGACTAGGGATTAAAGATTATGGATTAGCAATTAAGGATTAGAGTTTAGAAATAAGAATAGGGGATTAAAGTGTAGGGATTAAGGAATAAGTGATAGTTATTAGGGATTAAGGATAAGGGATTAGGGATTAAGGGATTAATTATAAAGGATTAGGGATTAGAAATTATGGATTATGGGATTAATTGCTAAAGCTTATCGATTGGGTATGATGAATTAGGGATAACTAATTAGGTATTTGAGACTAGGGATTAAGGATTAGAGATTAGCGATTGCAGATTCGAGATTCAGGATCAGAAATTAGTAATTAGGGATTGGGAGAAGAGATTAAGCAATTACAATTAGGATTAAGGATTAGAGATTATAGTTTAAGGATTAAGGATTAGAGATTAAGGATTAGGGATTAAGGATTTGTGATTATGGATTACAGATTAGGGACTAAAGATTAGGGATTAAGTATTATGGATTAGGATAAAAGGATTAACGATTAAGGATTAAGAATTAAGAATTATAGATTAATGATGGAATATTAGAGTTCGAGGATTAGGAATTAAGGATTAAGAAAATATGGATTAGGCATTATAGATTCGAGATTAGGGAATAATGATTAAGGATTATGAAGAAGAACGAGAAAAAGAAGATGAAAAAGATAAATAAGAAGAAGAAGAAGAAGACGAAGAAGATGATGATGATGAAGATGAAGAAGTAGAAGAAGAAGAAGAACGAGAATGAGAAGAAAAAGAAGAAGAAAAGGGAGAAGACGAGGAAGAAAAGGGAGAAGAAAAAAAAGAAGAAGAAAAAGAAATAGAAGAGAAAGAAGAATAGGAGGAAGAAGAAGAGGAAAAAGCAGAAGAAGAAGAAGAAGAAGAAGAGAAACAACTAGAATAAGAATAAGAATAAGAAGAAGAAAAAGAAGAAAGAGGAGAAGATGAAGGAGAAGAAGAAGAAAAAAAAGAGAAGAAAAAGATGGAGAAAAAGAAGAAGAAGAGATGAGGAGAAAGAAGAGGAAAAATTAGAACAAGAAGAAGAAGAAGAAGAACAAATAGAAGAAGAGAAGAGGTTGAAGAAGAAGAGGGAGAAGAAGGACAAGAAGATGATGAAGAAGAAGAAGAAATGGAAGAAGAAGGAGATGGAGAAGGAGGACGTGGTGAAGGAGGAGAAGGACAAGAAGAAAGAGAAGGATATCGAGAAGGAGATAGCGAAGAAGAAGGAGAAGGAGAAGGAGAAGAAGAAGAACAACAACAACAACAACAAGAAGAAGAAATAGATGAAGAGGAAGAAGTAGAAGAAAAAGAAAATGATGATGAAGAAGAAGAAGAAAAAGAAGAAGAAATAGAGGACGAAGAAAGAGAAGAAGAAGAAGAAGTAGAAGAAGTAGAAGAAGAAGAAGAAGAAGAAGAAGAAAAACGAGAAGAAGAAGAAGAAGAAGGAGAAGAAGAAGAAGAATGAGAAAAAGAAGAAGAAGAAGAAGGAGAAAAAGAAGAAGAGGAATAAAAAGAAATAAAAGCAGAAGAAGAAAAGGAGGAAGAAGAGGAAAAGGAACAAGTAGAACCATAATAATAATATAATAATATTAATAATAAGAAGAAGAAAAAGGATATGAGGATGAAGGAGAAGAAGAAGAAGAAGAAGAAGAAGGAGAAAGAGAAGAAAATGTTGGTGAAAAAGAAGAAGAAAAGGAAGAAAAAGAAGTGGAAAAATTAGAAGAAGAAGAACAAAAAGAAGAAGAGAAGAGGTAGAAGAAGAGGGAGAACATGGAGAAGAGGATGAAGAAGTAGAAAAAGGAAAGGAAGAAGAAGGAGAAGGAGAAGTAGGACGTGGAGAAGGAGGTGAAGGAGAAGGATAACAAGAAGGATAACGAGAAGGAGATAGAGAAGTAGAAGGAGAAGGAGAAGGAAAAGGAGAAGGAGAAGAAGAAGAAGAAGAGGAAGAAGAAGAAGAAGAAGAAGAAGAAGAAAAAGAAGAAGAAGAAGTAGAAGAAGAAATAGATGAAAAAAAAGATGATGAAGAAGTAGAAGAAGAAGAAGAATAAGAAGAAGAAAAAGAAGTAGTGAAAGAAGGAAAAGAAGAAGTAGTAGAAGAAGAAGAAGACGAAGAAGAAGAAGAGGAAGAACAAGAATAAGAAATGAAGGAGAAAAAGAAAAAGAAGTAAAAGAAAAGGGTGAACAAGTAGAGGAAAGAGAAAAAGATTAACAAGAAGAAGAACAAAGCAAAGAAGATGAAGAAAAAAAGATGAATAAGAAGAAGAAAAGAAGAAGACGATGAAGAAGAAGAGGAGGAAGAAGAAGAAGAAGAACAAGAAGAAGAAGAAAAAGAAGAGGAAGAAGAAGAAGAAGAAGAAGAAGAGGAAGAAGAAGAAGAACAAAAAGAAGAAGAAGAAGGTGAAGAAGAAGTGAAGGAAGAAGAAGAAGAACAAGAGGAGGAAGAAGAAGAAAAAGAGGAAGAATAGATGGATTAGGGATCAGTGATTAGGGGTTAGGGATTAAGTAGAAGAAAATGAAGAAGAAAGAAGAGTTCAAGAAGAAGAAGAAGAAGTAATAAAAGGAGAAAGGGAAGAAGAAGAGAAGAAGAAGAAATAGTTGGAGAAGAAGAGGAAGAATGAGAAGAAGAAGAAAAAGAAGAAGAAGAAGAAGAAGAAGAAGAAGAGTAAGAAGAAGAAGAAGAAGAAGGTGAAGAAGAAGAAGAACACGAAGAAATAGAAGAATTAGAAAAAGAGGAAGAAGGAGAAGAGGAACAAGAAGAAGAAGAAGAAGAAAGAAAAAGAAGGAGAAGAAGAAGAAGAAGAAACGAAGAAGAAGAAGCAGAAGAGGAACAAGAAGAGAAAAAAGAAGAAGAAGTAGAGGAGAAAGAAGACGGAGAAGAAGTGGAAGAAGAATAACAAGGAGAAGAAGAAGAAGAGGAGGAGGAAGAGAAGGAAGAAGAAGGAGAAGAAGAGGAGGAAGAAGATGAAACAGAAGAAGAAGAATAAGAATAAGAATAAGAATAAGAAGAAGAAAAAGAAAAAGAAGAAGAAGAAGAGGAGGAGGATAAAGATGATGATGAAGAAGAACAATTAGAAGAATAAGAAGAAGACGAAAATGTAGAAGAAGAAGAGGAAGAACAAGAAGAAGTTGAAGTAGAAGAGCAAGTAGGAGAAGTAGAAGGAGATGAACTAGAAGAAGAAGAAGTTGAAGAAAAAGAAGTGAAAGGAGAAGAAGAAGAAGAGGGAGAAGATGATCAAAAGAAGGAAGTAGAGGAAGAAGAATTAAAGGAAGTAGAAGAAGAAGAGGAAGAAGAAGAAGGAGAAGTAAAGTAGTAAAAAGATATGGACGAAGTAGAAGAAGAGGAAGAAGGAGAAGACGTTGAGGAGGAACAAGAAGAAGAGGAAGAAGAAGAAGTGAAAAAAGAAGAGGAGGAAGAAGTAGAAGAAGAAGAGTATGGAGAAGAGGACGAAGAAGAAGAAGAAGTAGAAGAATAAGAAGAAGAAGAAGGCAAAGAAGTGAAAGAAGAAGAAAAAGAAGAAGAAGAAGAAGAAGATGAGGAAAAATATGAAAAAGATGAAGAAGAAGGAGAAGTAGAAGAGGATGAAGGAGAAGAGGAAAAAGAAGAAGAAGAAGTAGTAGAAGAAGAAGAAGAAGAAGAAGAAGGAGAAAAAAAATCAGAAGTGGAATAAGAAGAAGAT
>JAIUJO010000828.1:87500-125000 GCA_023846275.1 Vanilla planifolia | reverse complement strand
GGAGTTAGGGATTCAGGATTATGGATTATAGATTAAGGAGGTAGGGATCAGAGATTAGGGATCTAGGATTTAGGATTAGGGATAAAGAAATAAAGATTTAAGTTTAAAGGATTGTGATTAATATTAGAAAGGGGATTAAGGTTTATGGATTAGCGATTATGGATTAGGTATTAGGGATTAATGATTTGGAATTATTGATTATATATTTGGGATTAGTTATTAGGGATGAAGGATTCCAGTTTAAGGATTAGAGTTTTGTAATTAGAGGCTAGGGAATAAAGATAAGAAATTAAGGATTATGGAGAAGGAAGAAGGAAGAAGAAAGAATGAAGAAAATAGGAAAAAGGAAGAAGAAAGAAGAAAGAGGAAAATACAAAGAAGAAAGAAGAAAGAAGTGGGAAGGAAGAAGAAGAAGGAGAAGGAAAGGTAGAGGGATGATGAGGAGGAGGAGGAGAAGGTGAAGGAGAAGGAGGAGAAGAGGAAGGTGAAGGAGATGGTGAAGGAGAAAGAGAAGGAGAAGGGGAAGGAGTAGGAGATAGAGAAGTAGACGGAGTGGGAGAATGAGAAGGAGAAAAACAAGGAGAAAGAGAAGGAGAAGAAGAAAGAGAATAAGAAGAAGTAGTAGTAGTAGTAATAGTAGTAGAAGAAGAAGATTAAGAAGAAGAAATAGAAGAAGAAGAAGAGAAGAAGAAGAAGAAGAAGAATAAGAGGAAGAAGAAGAGGAAGAAGAAGAACAAGAAAAGAAGAAGGAGAAGAAGAAAAAGAAGAGTAGGAAGAAGAGGAGAAAGAAGAAGGGGAAGAATAAGAAGATGGAAAAGAAGAAGAAGAAGAAGAAGAGAAAGAAGAACAAGAAAAGAAAGAATAATGATAACAATAATAATAAGAAGAAGGGGATGATGGAGAAGAAGAAGAAACGAAAGAAGTAAAAGAAGAAGAGGAAGAGGAAGATAAGGAAGAAGAAGAAGAAGAAGAAGAATAGGAAGAAGAAGAAGAACAAGATGAAGAAAAGGAGTAAGAAGAAGAAGAAGAGGATGAAGAGATGGTTTAGGGATTTGGGGTTAGGGATTAGGGATTAAAGAGGGAGTGATTAGTGATTAAGGAATATAAATTACATATTAGGGAGGTAGGGATTGGGGATTAGAGAGGTATTAGAAATTAGTGATAAGGGAGGGAGGGATTAGGTATTAAGCATTAGGGATTATGGATTTGGGATTAGTGTTTAGAAATTAAGAATTATGGATTAATGAGTTGGCATTAGGGAATAAGTAATAAGAATTAGGGATTAAGGATTAAATATCGGGGACTAAAGATTTGAGATGAAGGAATTAATGATGCATGATTAAGGATTAGGGATTAAGGATTGTGGGATTAATTATTAATGATTAAGGATTTAAGAATAGGGATTATAGATTAAGGAATAAGAATAAGGGAATTGAGAGAAGTGAGTAAGGATTTGAGATTCAGAATTAGGAATTATAGATTAAGGTTGATGATTAAGATTAAGAATTAAGAATTGTAGATTATAGATTAAGGATTAAGGATTAATAATTAGGTATTATGGATTAAGGTTTAAAGATTAAGGATTAAAGATTAGGGATTAAGGAATAGAGATTAGATATTAAAGATTATAGATTAGGGATAAAGGATTAAGAATTAGGTGTTAGGGATTAGGGTTTAGAGATTAGGGAATAAAGTTTAGAAATTAAGGGTTAAGGATTAGAAATTAAGGATGGATTAGGGATTAAGCAATAAGGATTAGTGATTGGGAAACATGGAGAAGGAAGAAGGAAGAAAAAAGAAAGAAGAAGAAAGAACGAAGAAGTTAGAAGGAAGAAGAAGAACACGAGGAAGAAGAAGAGGAAAAAGAAGAAGAAAAAGAAGACAAAGAAGAAGAGGAAAAATAAAGAAGAAAGAAGAAAGAAGAATAAAGAAAGAAGAAGAAAGAAAGAAGGAAGAAGAAAGTGGAAGGAAGAAGTAAGAAGAAAGAAGGATGAAGAAAGAAGAAATAAGAAAGAAGAATGAAGAAGAAGAAGGTGGAGGAAGAGAAGGAGAAGGAAAAGGAGAAGGAGATGGAGAAGGTGATGGAGAAGGAGAAGGAGAATAAGGAGGAGGAGTAAGATAAGGAGAAGGAGGAGAAGATGAAGGAGAAAAAGAAGAAGAAGAAGAAGAAGAAGAAGAAGAAGAAGAAGAGGAAGAAGAAGAAGAGGAAGAAGAAGAACAAAAAAAGAAGAAGAAATTGAAAAAGAAGAAGAGGAAAAGGAAGAAGAAGAAGAGGAAGAAGAAGAAGTAGAAGAAGAAGAAGAAGAAGAAGAAGTTGAAGAAGAAGAATAAGAAGCAGAAGAAGAAGAAGAAGAAGAAGAGGAAGAAGAAGAAGAAGATGAAGAAGAAGAAGAAGGACAAGAAGAACAAGAAAAAGTGAAAGATAAAGAAGAAGAGGAACTTGTTTATTGATTATGGATTATGGATTAGGGATTAGTGATTAGAGATTAAAGATTTGGGATTATAGATTATGGATTATAGATTAAGGATTAGGGATTAAAAATTAGGGATTAAGCATTAAATTTTAAGAATTAGAGATTAAGGATTAGAGATTTAGATTATGGATTGATCAAGTATTATGAATTAGGGATTAAGGAATAAAGCTTATGGATTACAAATTTATGGATAAGAGATTAGGGATGGAGGGATTAAGGAGTAGGGATTATGGTATATGGATTAACGATTATGAAGAAGGAGAAGTGGAAGAGGAAGAAGAAAAAGAGGAAGAATAAGGAGGAGGAGGAGAAGAAGAAGATGAAGAAGAAGAGGAAGATGAAGAGGAAGAGGAAGAAGAAGAAGAATTTGAAAATGAGGATGAAGAAGAGGAAGAAGAAGGAGAAGAAGAAGAAGAAGAAGGAGGAGAAAAAGAAGAAGGGGAGGGAGAAGAAGAAGTTGAAGAAAAAGAAGAGGAGGAAGAAGAAGAATGAGGAGGAGAAGAGTAAGAAGAAGAAGAAGAAGAACAAGGTGAAGAAGTTCAAATAGAAGATAAGAAGATGAAGAAGAAAAAGAAGAAGAACAAAAAGAAGAGAGGAAGAGGAAGAAGAAGAAGAAGAAGTAGAAGAAGATATAGAAGAAGAAGAAGAAGATGAAGGCGAAGAAGAAGTAGAAGAAGAAATAGAATAAATAAAAGAGGAAGAAGAAGATTAAGAAAAAGGAGGAGGAGAAGAAGAAGAAGAACAAGAACAAGAGGAAGTAGAAGAAGAAGAGGAAGAAGAGAAAAAAGAAGAAGAGGAAGAAGAAGAGAAGTAAAAGAAGAAGAAGAGGAAGAAGAAAAAGAAAAAAAGAAGTGGAAGAAAAATAAGAGGTGGAAAAGAAAGAAGAAGAAGAAGAAGATGAAGAAGAAGAAGAGGAAGAGAAAGAAGAAGAGGAAGAAGAAAAAGAGGAAGAAGAAAAAAAAGAAGTAGAAGAAGAAGAAGTAGTGGAAGTGGAAGAAGAAGAGGAAAAGAGATAGATAAGGGATCAGGGGTTAAGGATTAGGAATTAAGATTTAGGGATTTAGGATTATGGAATGAAGGATTAAGGATTAGTATTCATGGAATATGGATAAAAGATTAATAAGGGAGGTATTTGGAATTAAGAATTAGGAATTTATGTGTTAATAATTAGAGATTAAGATTTAGAGATTAGGGATTAGCAGTTAGGGTTTAGGAATTAAAGAGGGAGAGATTTGGGATTAAGGATTAGGGAATATGGAATATATATTAGGGGGGATTGGGGATTAGAGATTAGGTATTAAGGATTATGGATTAGAGATTAGGGTGACAGTGATTAGGTATTAGGCATTATTGATTTGGGATTAGGGATTAAAGATTAATAATTAAAGATTAAAGATTACAGATTAGTAATTAGGGATAAGGGTTTAAGGATTAAGGATTATGGATTAAGGAGTAAGGATTAAGGATTAAGGATTAAGAAGAAGGGGAAGAAGAAGTGGTAGAAAGAAGAAGGAATAAGTAGAAGAAGAAGAAGAAGAAAAGGATTAGGGGTTAAGAATTAGGGATTAAAGATTACGGATAGAGGGATATAGGATTTAAGTATTAAGGATTAAGGATTAGGAATTAGGGATTATGGATTAGGGATTAAAAATTAGGGATTAAGGATTATTAAAGGGATTAAGGATTATTAAAGGGATTAGGGATTAAGGTTTAGAGAGTAAGGATTAGGGGTAAGGATTAAGAAATAAGTAATAAGAATGAGGGATTAATGGTTAGGGATTAGGGATTAGGGATAAGGATTAGGGATGAAGGGATAAATGATTAGGGATTAGGGATTAAGAATAATGGATAAAGGAATTAAACCTTAAGGATTGGAGATTAGGTCTTAGGATTTGGGATTATGGATTAGGGAATAAGAATTAGGGATTAAAGATTAAAGATTAATGATAATGGATTAAGGATTCAGGATTATGGATTAGAGAATAGGGATTAAAGATTAGAGATTAAGTTATTAGGATTAAGGTTAAGCATTAAGGATAAGGGATTAAGCCTTAAGGATTATGGATTTAGGATTAAGGATAATGGATTAGAGATTATGGATTAAGAAATATGGAATATAGATTTGGGATTAGAGATTAGGGATCAGGTATTAGGGATTAGGGTTTAAGGATTAGGGATTAGAGTTTAGAGATAAGAAATTAGGAATTCAAGATTATGGATTAAAGATTAAGGACTAGGGACTAAGTATGAGAAATTAGAGTTTAGGGTTTAGAGATTAAGGATTAGAGATTATGGACTGAGGATGGATTAGGGTTTAAGGATTAGGTAATAAGGATTAGATATTAGTGATTAAGGAGGCATGAATTAGGGATTAAAAAGGGAGGGATAAGAGATTTGGGAAAGAGGGATTAAGGAGTAAGGATTAGGAAATAAGGATTAAAGATTACGAAGAAGTAGGAGAAGAAGCAGAAGGGGAGGAAGAAGGAGAAGAAGAAGAACAAGGAGAAGAAGAAGAAGAAGAAGAAGGCAATGAAGAAGTAGAAGAAGAGGAAGATGAAGAAGAAGAATAATAAGAAGAAGAAGAGGAAGATGAAGAAGAATGGGAAGAAGAAGTAGAAGAAGAAAATAAGAAAGGAGAAGAAGAAGAAGAAGAAGAAGAAGAAGAAAAAGGAGAAGAAAAGGAGGGAGAAGAAGAAGAAGAAGTGGAAGAAGAAGAAGAAGAAGAAGAAGAAGAATAAGAAGAGTGAGAAGAGTAACGAGAAGAAGATGAAGAAGAAGAAAAAGAAGAAGAGGTGGAAAAATAAGAAGAACAAGAACAAGAAGAAGAACGGGAAGAAGAAGAAGAAAAAGAAGATGATAAAGAAGAAGAATGAGAAGGAGAAGAGTAAAAGGACAAATAAGAAGAACAAGGTTATGATGTTGAAGAAGAAGAAGAAGAAGAGGAAGATGACAGGAAAAAGAAGAAGAAGAAGAAGAAGAAAAAGAGGAAGATGAAGAAGGAAAAGAAGAAGAAGATCAAAAGGTTAACAAAAAGGTGAAGAAGAAGAAGAAGAAGAAGATGAGGAGGAAGAAGAAGAAATAAAAGAAGAAGAAGAAGAAGGAGAAGAAGATGGAGGAGGAGAATGGGGAGGAGATGATGATGAAGAAGAAGAAGAAGAAGGAGAAGAAGAGAAGAAGAATAAAAGAGGAAGAAAGAGGAGGAGAAGAACAAGAAGAAGAAGAAGAAGAAAAAGATGAAAAATGGAAAAAAAGAGGAAGAAGAAGAATAAGAAAAGAAGAAGGAGAAAAAGAAGAAGGGGGAGAAGAAGAAGAAAAAGAGGGTAGAAGAGGAAGAAGAAGAACAGGAAAAGAAGAAGAAGGAGAAAAAGAAGAATGGAAAGAAGAAGTAGAAGAACAAGAAGAAGAAGCAGAAGAAGTAGAAGAGGAAGAAGAAGAACAGGAAGTAGAAGAAGAAGAGGAGAGCAGGATCAAGAAGAGGAGGAAGAAGAAGAAGAACAAGAAGAGGAAGAAGTGAAAGTTTGGGATTAGTGATTTGGGAATAAGGATTATATATTAGTTATTAGGAATTTGAGATTAGATATTAGTGATTAAGATTATAGATTAAGTAATTATAATTAAGATTAAGGACTAGGATTAAGGATATAAGAAGGAAGGGATTAGGAATTTTGGTATATAGATTATGGATTAGGGAGGGAGGCATTGAGGATTAGAGATTAGGTATTAAGTATTAGAGAATTAGGGAGGGAGGGATTTTGATATTAGGTATAAGAATTAGAGATAAGAGATAAGAGATTAGGGATTAGCAATCTGGGGTTACGATTTTATGGATTATGTGAAAAGGATTAGAGATTAAGGATTATGAATTAGGAACTAAGGATAAAGGGATTATTGATTTGGGATTTGGGATTAAGGATGAAGGGATTAATTATTAAAGGTTAAGAATTTTAGATTACTGATTATGGATTAGGAAAAAAGAATTAAGGAATAAGGTTAAGGATTAAGGTTTAGGGATTAAGTATTAGGGATTAGTGATTTGGGATTTCAAAATTAGAAGTAGGTATTAGAGAATAGGTATTAGGGATTAGAGATAAGATATTATAGATTAGGCATTATGGGTTCTCAATTAGGGATTATGATTAGGGATTAAAGATTACAAATTCAGGAGTATGGATTAGGGAATAAGTGAAAAGGATTAGGGATTAAGGACTATGAATTAGGAATTAGAGATGAAGGGATTAATGATTAGGGATTTGGGATTAAGGATTAAGGATTGAGGAATTAATTATTAAAGGTTAAGGATTTAGGATTTAGGATTTAGGATTAAAAATTATGTATTAAGAAAAAGGAATTAAGGATTATATTTAAGGATTAAGGTTTAGGGATTAAGTATTAGGGATTAGTGATTTGGGATTTCAAATTAAGAATAAGTATTAGAGATTAAGGATTAGGGATTAGAGATTAAGTGATTATGATTGGGATAAGGGATTTAAGATTATGGAGAAGTAGAAGGAGAAGCAGAAGTAGAAGGAGAAGGAGAAGGAGAAGGAGAAAGACAAGGAGAAGGAGAAAGGGAAGAAGAAAGAGAAGGAGAAGAAGAAGAAGAAAGAAGAAGAAGAAGATGAAGTAGAAAAGGAAGAAATAAAAGAAGAAGAAATAAAAGAAGAAGAAGGAGAAGAAGAAGAAGAAAAGAAGATGAGGAAGACTAAGAGGAAGAAGAAGAACAAGAAAAGAAGAAGGAGAAAAAGAAAAAGAAGAAGGGAAGAACATGAAGAGAAAGAAGAAGTAGAAGATAAAGAAGAAGAAGAAGAAGAAGAAGAGGAAGATTAAGAAGAAAACAAAGAAGAAGAGGATGACGAAGAATAAAAAGAAGAAGAAGAAGACGAGGAAGAAGAGGAAGAAGAAGATAATGAGGAGAAAGAATAAGAGGAAGAGGAAGAGGAAGAAGAAGAAGAGGAAGAAGAAGAGGAAGAAGAGGAAGAAGGGGAAGAAGCGATGGATTAGGGATTATGGATTAGCGTTTAAGGATAAGAGATATGGTGCTAGGGATGAAGGATTAGGGATTACAGGTTGGAGATTATGGATTACTAATTAAGGATTAGGGTCTAAGGATTATGGAGAAAGGATTATGGAGTAGGGATTAATGAAAAAGTAATCGAGATTAGGGATTAAGGATGAGAGATTAGAGATTAAAGAATAATGGATTAATTATTAAGGATTAAGCATTAAGGATTAAGGATTAAGGCATTAATTACTAAGGATTATGAATTAGATATTAAGGGTTAGGGATTATGGATTAGAAAATAAAGATTAGGAATCAAGGATTAGAGATTAGTTATCAGAGATTTAGAATTCAAGATTAGGGATTAGAGATTAGGGATTAGAGACTAAAGATTAAGCAATTATAATTAGGATTAGCAATTATAGATTAGGAAATAAGGACTAGGGATTAGATATTAGGGATTAGATATTAAGGATTGGAGATTATGGATTATAGATTATGGATTATAGATTATGGATTGAAGATTAGGGATTAGGTATTAGGGATTAGGGTTTAGTGAATAGAGATTAAGGATTAGAGATTAGGGACTAAGGATTTGGAATTATAGATTAAGGGTTGATTAGAGATTAAAAAAGGATTGATTAAACATTATAGATTATTGTTTAGGGATTAAAGATTAGGGAGGCAAAAATTAAGGAGTAGGGGTTAAGGAAAAAGGATTAAGGATTACTAAGAATAACAAGAAGAAAAAGAAAGTGAAGAAGAAGCAGAAGAATAAGGAGAGGGATAAGGAGAAGTAGGAAAAGGAGAAAGAGGAGAGAAAGAAAGAGAATGAGAAGGAGAAATAGAAGGTCAATGAGAAGGAGAAGGAGAAGTGGAAGGTGAAGGAGAAGGAGAAGGAGAAAGATAAGGAGAAAGATAAGGAGAAGAAGGAGCAAAGGAAGGAGAAAGAGGATGAGAAGAAGAAGAAGGAGAAGAAGAAGAAAAAGAAGAAGAAAAAGAAGAAGAATAAGAAGAAGAAATAGAAGAAGAAGAAGAAGAAGAAGAAGAAGGGGAATAAGAAGAGGAAGAAGAACAACAATAAAAAAGGAGAAAAGAAGAAGAATGTGATGAAGAAGAAGAGGAAGAAGAAGAAGAAGAAGAAGAAGGCAAAATGATGAAGAGGAAGATGATGAAGAAGAAGAAGAATATGAAGAAGAAGAAGAGGATGAAGAAGATGAAGAAGAAGAACAAGAAGAGTTGGAAGAAGAAGTAAAAGAAGTAATGGAAGATGAAAATGAAAGGGAAGAAGAAGAAGAAGAAGATGAGGAAAAAGAAGAAGAAGAGGAAGAAGAAGAAGAAGAGGAAGAAGAAGAAAAGGAAGAAGGAGAACAGATGGATTAGGGATAAGCAACATGGGTTAGGGATTAGAGAGACGAAGAAGAAGAAGAGGAAGAAGAAGAGGAAGAAGAAGAAGAAGAATAAGAGGTAGAAAAAGAAGTTGAAAAAGAAAAAGAAGAAGAAGTGGAAGAAGAAGAGGAAGAAGAAGAAGAAGAAGAAGAGGGAGAAGAAGTAGGAGTAGGGGAAGAAGAACGAGAAGAAGAAGAAGCGGAAGAAGAGGAAGAAGAAGAAGAAGAAGAAGTAGTAGTGGAGGAAGAAGAAGAAGAAGTAGAAGAAGAGGAAGAAGGAGAAGAGGAAAAAGTAGAAAAGAGGAAGAAGAAGAAAAGATAAAGTAGTAAAAGAAGAAGAGTTAGAAGAAATAGCAGAAGAAGAAGAAGAAGAAGAAGAGGTAGAAGAATAAGAAGAGGAATAAGAAGAAAAAGAAGAAGAGGAAGAAGAAGAAGAAGAAGATGGAGAAGAAGAGGAAAATGATGAAGAAGAAGAAGAAGTGGAAGAGGAGGATGAAGAAGAAGAACAAGAAGAAGAAGAGGAAGATGAGGAAGAAGAAGAAGAAAAATAAAAAGAAGATGAGAAAGAAGAAGAAGAAGAAGAAGAGAAAGAAGAAGGGAAAGAAGAAGAAGAAGAAGGAGAAGAAAAGATGTATAAGGGATAAGGGTTAGGGGTTAGGGATTAGGTGTTAGGGATTAATGATTAGGGATTTGGGATTAAGGATTTGGGATTAGAGATTATGGATTAGTAATTAAGGGTCAAGCTTTAGAGATTAAGGATAAGGGATTAAAGACCAGGGATTAAGAAATTAGTACTAGGGATTAGGGATTAAGGATTAGGGGTCTGGGATTATTAATTAAGAGATCAATTACTAAGGATTGTAGGTTACGTATTAAGGATTAGGGATTAAAAATTAGGTATTTGAGATTATGGATTAAGGATTGGAGATTAGTGATTAGTGATTTAAGATTTAGGATTAGGAATTAAAGATTAAGGATTAGGGACAAGACATTAATCAATTACAAATAAGATTATGGATTAAGGATTGTAGATTAAGGATTAAGTATTAAGGATTAGAGATTAGGGATTAAGAATTACTGACTATAGATTTTTGATTAAGGATTAGGGATTAAGTGTTAAGGATTAGGGTTTAGGGATTCGAGATTAAGGGTTATAGATTAGGGATTAAAAATTAGAAATTATGGATTAATGATGGATTTGTGATTAGGGTTTGGTGATTAAAGATTATGGATTTGGGAGGGATGGATTAGGCATTATAGATTAGGGATTAGGGAATAAAGATTATGGATTATGAAGAAGAAAGAGAAGAAGAAGAACATTAAGAAGAAGAAGAAGGAGAAGAAGAAGAAGAAGAAGAAGATGAACAAGAAAAAGAAGAAGGTGAAAGAGAAGCAGAAGAAGAAGAAAAAGAAGAAGAAAATGAAGAAGTGGAAGAAAAAGAAATAAAGAGGAAGAAGAACAGGAGGAAGAAGAAGAGGAAAACTAAGAAGAAGAAGAAGAAGAAGAAGAAGAAGAAGAAGAGGAACAAGAAGAATAAGAATAAGAAGAAGAAAAAGACAAAAGAAGAAGAAGAAAAAGGAGAAAAGAATGAAGAAGTAGTAGTAGTAGTAGAAGAAGAAGAAGAAGAAGTAGAAAAAAAGATGAACGAGAAGAAAAGGAAGAACAAGAAGAAGAGGAAAAAATAAAACAAGAAGAAGAAAAAGAAGAAGAAGAAGAAAAAGATGAAGAAAAAGAGGAAGGAGAGAAGAAGAAGAAGAAGACAGAAGAAAACAGAGATGATGAAGAAAAACGTGAAGAAGAAAAGAAGAAGAAGAAGAAGAAGAAGAAGAAGATGACGAAGAAGATAAGAAAGAAGAATAAGTTGAAGAAGCAAAGGAAGAAGAAGAAGAAGATGATGAGGAAGAAGAACAAGAAGAACAAGAGGAAGAAGGAGAAGAAGATGAAGGGAAGAATAGATGGATTAGGGATTCACAATTAGAGGTTAGGGATGAGGAGAATAAAAGCAAGAATAAGAATAATAAGATGAAGAAGAAGAATTTCAAGAAGAAGAAGAAGTAGTAAAAGAAGAAGAGGAAGAAGAAGAAGAGGAAGAAGAAGAAGAAGATGGAAAGGATGGATAAGAAAAAGCAGTAGAAGAAGAAGAAGGTGATGAAGAAGGATAAGAAGACAAATAAGAAGAAGAAGAAGACGAGGAAGAAGAAGAAGAAAAGAAGAGCAATAAGAAGATGAAGAAGAAGGTGAAGAAGAGGAAGAGGAAGAAGAAGATCAAGAAGAAGAAGAAGAAGAATATGAGCAAGAGGAAGAAAAAAAGAAGAAGATGAGAAAGAAGAAGAAGAGGAAGGAGAAGAAGAAGATGAAGGGGAAGAAAAGATGGATTAGAGACTAGGGATTAGGTAGGGATAGGGATTAGGGATTAGGTGTTAAGGATTAAGGATTAGGGATTAGGGATCAAGGACAAGGGATTAGATATTATGGATTAGCAATCAAAGATTAGGGTTTAAAGATTCAGGATAAGGGATTAAAAGTAGTGATTATGGAACAGGTAATAGGGCTTATAGATTAAGGATTAGGGATTTTGGATTAAGAGATTAGTTACTGAGGATTGTAGTTAGGTATTAAGGATTACGGATTAAAAATTAAGAAATTAAGATCAAGGATTAAGGATTAGAGATTAGTGATTAGGGATTAGGGATTTGGGATTCAAGATTAGGAATTAGAGATAAAGATTAGGGATAAGAGATTAAGTCATTATAATTAAGACAAAAGATTAGAGATTATAAATTTATGATTAAGGATTAATGATTAGGGATTAGGGATTAGGGATTAAGGATTATGAATTATGGCTTACAGTTTTGGGATTAAGGATTAATGATTAAGTATTAGGGGCTAGGGCTTAGGGATTAGAGATTATAAATTAGAGATTAGGGATTAAGGATTAGGAATTATATGCTAAGAATGGATTAGGGATTAGGATTTAAGGATTAAGGAGGGATCGATTATGCAATATCGATTAGGGATTAAAAATAAGGATTAAGGAATACGAAGGAGAAATGGAAGAAGAAGAAGATGAAGAAGTAGAAGAAGAAGTAGAAGAGGAAGGAAAAGAAGAAGAAGAAGAAGAAGAAGAAGAAGAAGAGGAAGAAGACAAAGAAGAAAAAGAAGAAGGAGAAGGAGAAGAAGAAGAAGAAGAAGAAGAACAAAAAGAAGTAGAAGAAAAAGAAGAAGAAAAAGAAGAAGAAGAAGAAGAAGAAGGAGAAGAAGTAGAATAAAAAGAAGGAGAAAAAGAACAAAAAGAAGAAAAAGAAGAGAAAGAAGAAGAAGAGGAAGAACAAGAAATAGAACAAGAAGATGAACAGGAGGAAGAAGAAGAGGAACAAGAAGAAGAAGAAGAAGAACAAGAGAAACAAGGAGAATAAGAAGAAGAAGAAGAAGAAGAAGAAGAAAAAGGAGAAGACGATGAAGGGGAAGCATAGGAAGAAGAAGTATAAGAAACGATTAATGAGAAGAATAGGAATTAGAAGAAGAAGAAGAAGAAGTAGAAGAAGAAAAAAAAGTAAAAGAAGAAGAAGAAGAAGATCTTGGAGAAGATTAAATAGAAGAAGAAGAAGATGAAGAGGAGGAGGAGGAGAAAGAAGAAGAAGAAGAAGAAGACAAAGAAGAAGAAAAAGAAGAGAAGAAGAAGAAGATGATGAAGAGGAGGAAGAAGAAGTGGAAGATGAAGAAGACAAAGAAGAAGAAGAAGCTGAAGAAGAAGATGATGAAGAAGAAGAAGAAGAAAAAGCAAAAGTAGAGAAAGAATAAGAAGAAGAAGAAGACCAATAAGAAGAATAGAAGAAGTAAAAGAAGAATAAGAAGGTAGGAGAAGAAACTAAAGAAGTAGAAGAAGAAAAAGAAAAAGAAGAAGCAGTAGGACAAGGAGGACGTGGAGAAGGTAGAGCAGGAGAAGGAGAATTAAAATAAGGAGGAGGTGAAGGACAAGGAGAAGGGGAGAGAGAAGTAGAAAGAGAAGGAGAAAGAGAAGAAGAAGGATAAGAAGAAGAAGAAAAATAAGAAGAACAAGACAGAAGAAGAAGAAGACGAAGAAGACAAAGACAAAGAAGAAGAAGAAGAAATAGAAGAAGTAGAACTTGATGATGAGGATGAAGATTAAAATGAAGAAGAAGAAGAGGAAGGAGAAGAACAAGAACATTAGAAGAAGGAGAAAAAAGTAGAAGAAAAGGATGTGGAAGAAGAGGAAGGATAAGAAGAAGGAGAACAGGAAGAAGAAGAAGAAGAAGAAGTGGAAGAAGTAGAAGAAGAAGAAGGTGATGAGGAAGAAGAAGAAGAAAAAAAGTGGAAGAAGAAGAAAACACGAGGAGGAAGAAGAGATGGATTAGGGAGTAACGATAAGACACCGGGATTTGGGAGAAGAAGAAGAATAATAAAAAGAACAAGTTCTAGAAGAAAAAGAATCAGAAGACGAAGAAGAAGTAAAAGCAGAAGAAGAAGAAGAAGAAGAAGAAGAAGAAGGAGAAGAAGAAAAAGAGGGAGAAGTAGAAGAAGATGAAGGAGAAGAAGTAGAAGAAGAAGAAGAGAATGAATAATAATGATAATAATAATAATAATAATAATAATAATAATAAGAGATAGAAGCAGAGGAAGACGAAGAAGAAGAAGAAGATGATGATGAAGGAGAAGAAGAATAAGAAGAATAGGAATAAGAAGAAGAAGACAAAGGGGAAGAAGAAGAAAAAGAAGACGAAGAAGAGGAGGAGGAAGAAGAAGAAGAGAAATAATAGGAAGAAGAGGAAGAAGAAAGGGAAGAGAAAGAGGAGGTGGAAGAAGAAGAAGACGAAGTAGAAGAAGAAGAAGAAGAGGAAGAAGAAGAGGAAGAGGAAGAGGAAGAAAAAGAGCAAGAAGATGAGGTGGAGGAAGAACAAGAAGAAGATAAAGAAGAAGGAGAAGGAGAAGAAGAAGAAGAAGAAGAAGAAAATGAAGTGGAATAAGAAGAAGAAGAAGAAGAAGAAGAAGAAGAAAACAAAGAAGAGGAAGATGAAGAAGAGGAAGGAGAAGGAGAAGAAGAGGGAGAATAAGAAGGAGAAGAGAAAGTGGAGGAAGAAAAAGAAGAAGAAGATGTTGAAGAAGAAGAAGAAGAGGAGGAAGAATTAGTAGAAGAAGAAGAAGAAGAAGAAGAAGAGGAATAAGAAGAAGAAGATGAAAAGGAACAAGAAAATGTTGAAGAAGAAGAGGAAGCAGAAGAATAAGGGAAAGATGAGGAAGAAGAGGAAGAAGTTGAAGAAGATAGGAAAGAAGGAGAAGAAGAAGTGGAAGAAGAAGTAGAAGAAGAAGTGGAAGAAGGTAAAGAAGAGGAAGAAGAAGAGGCTGAAAAAGCAAAAGAAATGGAAGAAGAAAGGGAGGAAGAATAAGAAGAAAAGGAAGAAGAAGAAAAGGAAGATGAATAAGAGGAAGAAAAAAGAAAATGAAGAAGAAGAAGAAGAGAAAGAAAAGAAGAAAAAAAGAGGAAGATGAAGAAGAAGTAGATCAATCAGAAGAAGATGAAAAGAAGAAGAAGAAGAAGGATAAGAGGGAGAAGTAGGGGAAGTAGAAGAGGAGGTAGAAGAATAAGAGGTAGGAGAAGAAAAAGAATATGATGATTGAGAAGAGGAAGGAGAAGAAGAAGAAGAGGGAGAAGGGAAAGAGGAGGATGAAGAATAAGAAGAACTAGTAAAAGAAGAAGAAGAAGAAGAAGAACAAGAAGAGGAAGAAGAAGTAGTAGAAGAAGTAGAAGAAGAAGAAGAAGACGAAGAAGAGAAAGAAGAAGAAGAAGAAGAAGAAGAAGAAAAAGAAGAAGAAGATGAGGAAGAAGAAGAGGAGGAAGAATGGGAACAATAAGGATAGGCAGGAGAAGAAGAAGAAGAAGAAGAAGAAGGAGAAGACGAAATAGTACATGAAGAGGAGGAACAAGAAGAAGAATAATAACAGAAGAAGAGGAAGGAGAAGAAGAAGAAGATGACGAAGAACAAGAAGAAGAAGAGGAAGAAGAATAAGAAAAAGAAGAAGGGAATTAAGAGGAAGAGGAAGAAATAGAAGAAGAGGAGGAAGAAAAAGAAGAAGAACATGAAGAAGAGGAGGAGGAAGGAGAATAAGAAAAAGTGGGATAGGAAGAATCAATGAATAGTAAAAATTATAATAATAATAATAATAACAATAATTACAATAATATTGATAATAAGTAATAGTAATAAAAGAAAAGAAGAAGAAGAGGAAGATGAAGAAGATGAAGAAGAAGGAGAAGAATAAAAAGGAGAAGAAGAAGAAGAGGAAGAAGAAGAGGAAGAATAAAGAAGAAAGAAGAACAAAGAAAGAAGAAAGAAAAAGGGAGAAAGCAGGCGGAAGAAGGTAGAAGGAAGGAGGACGTAAGAACCAAGAAGGTTGAAAGAAGAAGAAAGAAGAAGAAACAAGAATAAGGCAAGTAGAAAGAAGAAAGAAGAAAGAAGAAGGACAAGAAGAATGAGACGGAGAAGGAGGAGGAGGACATGTAGAAGGAGTGGGAGAAGGAGAAGGAGAATGACAACTATAAAGAGAAGGAGGAGGAGAAGGAAAAAAAGAAGGAGAAGGAGATGCAAAAGGAGAAGGAGAAGCAAAAAGACAAGAAGAAGGAGAAGGAGAAGGAGTAGGAGAAGAAGAAAAAGAAGAAGAAGTTTAAGAAGAAGAAGAAATAGAAGAAGAAGATGAAGAAGAAGAAGAAGAAGAAGACAAAGAAGATGAAGAGGATGAAGAAGAACAAGAAAAGAAGAAAATGGAGAAAAAGTAGAAGAAGAAGAAGAAAGGTAAGAAGAAGAAGCAGAAGAAGAAGAAGTAGAAAGTGAAGAAGAAGAAGAGGTAGAATAAGAGGAAGATGGAGAAGAGGAAGAAGAAGAAGAAGAAGACGAAGAAGTAGAAAAAGAAGAAGAAGAATAAGAAGAATGGAAGAAGAAGAAGCAGAAGGAGGAGAAGAAGAAGAAGAAGAAGAAGAAGAAGAAGAAGAGTAGGAATAAGAAGGAGATAAAGGAAATAAGAAGAAAAAGAAGAAGAAAAGGAAGAAGAATAATAGGAAGAAAAGGAAGAAGAGGAAGAAGAAGGAGAAGAGAAAGAGGAGGTGTAAGAAGAAGAAGAAGATGTAGAAGTAGAAGAAGAGGGAGAAAAAGAGGAAGAAGAAGAAGAGGAGGAAGAAGAAGAAGAAGAAGAAGAAGAGGAAGAAGAAGAAGAAAATGAAGAGGAAGAAGAAGAAGAAGAAGAAGAAAAAGAAGAAAAATAATTCGAAGATGAAGAAGAGGACGAAGAAGAAGAAGAAGGAGAAAAAGAAGAAGAAGTAGAAGAAGAAGAGGAAGATGAAGAAGAGGAAGGAGTCGAAGAAGAAGAGGGAGAAGAAGAAGGAGAAGAGAAAGTGGTGGAGGAAGAAGAGGAAGAAGATGTTGAAGAAAAAGAAGAAGAAGAAGAGGAAGAAGAAGAAGAGGAGGAATAAGTAGAAGAAGAAGAGAAAGAAGAAGAAGAAGAGGAAGAGGAAGAAAGGGAAGAGGAAAAAAAGAAGTAGTGGAAAAAGAAGAAGAAAAAGAAGAGGAAAAAGAAGAGGATGAGGAATAAGATTAAGAAGATGAAAAGGAAGAAGAAAATGCTGAAGAAGAAGAGGAGGAAGAAGAAGCAGAAGAACAAGAGGAAGATGAGGAAGAAGAGGAAGAAGAAGTTGAAGAAGATTGGGAAGAAGAAGAAGAAGTGGAAGAAGAAGAGGAAGAAGATGAAGAAGAGGAAGAAGAAGAGGCAGAAAATGCAGAAGCAAAGGTAGAAGAAGAAAAAAAGGTCGAACAAGAAGAAAAGGAAGAAGTGAATAAGAAGAAGAAGAAGAAAATGAAGAAGAAGAAGAACAAGAAGAGAAAAAAGAAGAAAAAAGGAAGAAGATGAAGAAGTAGATCATTTAGAAGAAGATGAAAAGAAGAAGAAGAAGGATAAGAAGAAGAAGAATGGGAATAAGAAGAGGAAGTAAAAGAAGAAGAGGCAGGAGAAGAAAAGAATAGGATGAAAGAAGGGGAAGGAGAAGAAGAAGAAGGGGGAGAAGGGAAAGAGGAGAAAGAAGAAGAAGAAGAACTAGTAAAAGAAGAAGGAAAAGAAGAGGACAAGGACAAAGAAGAAGAAGAAGAAGAAGAAGTAGAAGAAGTAGAATAAAAAGAATAAAATGAAGAAGAAGAGAAAGAAGAAGAAGAAGAAGAAGAAGAAGATGAGGAAGAAGAAGAGGAGGGAGAAGGGGAACAAGAAGAAGAGGTAAGAGAAGAGGGAAAAGAAGAAGTAGAAGGAGAAGAAGAAAAAGTACATGAAGAGGAGGAACAAGAAGAAGAAAAATAGTAGGATAAGATGAAGAACTAGAAGAGGAAGAAGTGGAAGGAGGAGAAGAAGAAGATGAGGAAGAACAAGAAGAAGAAGAGGAAGAAGAATAAGAAAAAGAAGAGGGAATGTAAAGGAAGAGGAAGAAATAGAAGAAGAGGAGGAAGAAAATAAAGAAGAACATGAAGAAGTGGAGGAAGAAGAAGAAGAAGAAAAAGACAGATAGGAAGAATCTAAGAATAGTAATAATAATAATAATAATAATAATAATAAGTAGTTGTAAAAGAAGAAGAAGAAGGGGAAGATGAAGAAGATGAAGAAGAAGGAGAAGAATAAAAAGGAGAAGAAGAAGAAGAGTAAGAAGAAGAGGAAGAATAAAGAAGAAAGAATAACAAAGAAATATGAAAGAAAAAAGGAAGAAGGTAGAAGGAAGGAGAAAGTAAGAGAAAAGAAGGTAGAAAAAAGAGGAAAGAAGAAGAAAGAAGAAGAAAGTAGAATATGGAAAGTAGAAAGAAAAAAGAAGAAGGAGAAGAAGAACGAGAAGGAGAAGGAGGAGGACATGTAGGAGTGGGGGAAGGAGGAGTACTTGAAAGAGAATGAGGTGGAGAAGGAAAAAAAGAACGAGGAGGAGATGGAAAAGGAAAATGAGAGGGAGAAAGACAAGAAGAAGGAGAAGGAGGAGTAGGAGACGAAGAAAAAGAAGAAGAAGAAGAAGAAATAGAAGAAGAAGAAGAAGAAGAAGAAGATAGGGAAGACGAAGAGGATGAAGAAGAACAACAATAGAAGAAAATGGAAAAGAAGAAGTAGAAGAAAGGTAAGAAGAAGAACAAGAAGAAGAAGAAGTAAAAGAAGAATAAGAAAAGGAAAAAGAAGAAGAAGGAGAAGATGAAGAAGAAAAAGAAAAAGAAGAAGAGGAAAAAGAAGAAGTAAAAGAAGAACAAAAAGCAGAAGAAGAGGATGAAATAAAGAAGAAGATGAAGAAGAAGAAGAAGAAGAAGAAAAATAACAAGATGAAGCAGAGGACGATGAGGAAGAAGAGGATGAAGAAGAAGGAGATGATGAGGTAGAGGAAAAAGAGGAAGAAGAGGAAAAAGAGGAAGAAGAAGAGGAAGAAGTAGAGGAAGAAGTAAAAGAAGAGGAAAAAATGGATTAGGGATTAGTGATTAGGGATTAGGGGTTATGAATTAAGGATTAGGGATTAATGAGGGAGGGATTATGGATTAGCTTATTGTGTTTAAGAATTATGGATTAAGGATTATGGATTTTTTTTGAGAGATTAGGGATTAGGGTATAAGGATTAAGAATTAGTGATTAAATAACAGGTAATTTGTAATAAGTAATAGAGATTAAGGAATAAGGTTTAGGAATTAGGGATTAAGTGTGAAGATTAGGGATTAAGGATTAAGGGATTAATTACTTACGATACAAATTAGGGATTTAGGATTTGGGATTATAAATTACAAAATAGAGAGTAGTGATTAAGAATTAGAGATTAATGATTAGGGATTCAGAATTTAGGATTAAAGATTAGAGTTTAACGAGTAGGGATTAGAGATTAAGTGATTATAATAAGGATTAGAGATTAAGGATTAGTGATTGAAGATTTGAGATTAGGGATTCAAGATTATGGATTATTGATTAGAGATTAAATATTAGGTATTAGGGGATAAGGTTTAAGGATTAGAGATTAGAGATTAGAGATTAGGGATTAAGGATTAGAGATTATTGATTAAGGACATATTAGGAATTAAGGATTAAGGATTGGGGATTAGGGATGAGGGATTAGGCATTAGAGATCTGGAAGGAATGGATTTTGGAGTACATATTTAGAGATGAGGGAATAGGAAGGGAGGTATTATGAAGTAGGTATTAGGAAATATGGATTAAGGATTATGAAGAAGGAGAATAAGAAGGAGATGAAGAAGAACAAGAATAAGAACGAGGAGAAGAAGAAGAAGAAGACGAAGAAGAACAAGATGAGAAGGAAGAAAAAGAATAAAACTAGTAGAGGATGAAGAAAAAAGAGAAGAAGAAGAAAAAGATGATGATGATGACGAAGAGGAAAAAGAACAATAAAACAAGGAAGAAGAAAAAGAAGAAGAAGAATAAGAAGAAGAAAAAGAAGAAGAAGAAAAACAAGAAGAGAATGAAAAGTAAGAATGAGAAGAAGAAGAAGGAGAAGGAGAAGAGTTAGAAGAAGAAAAAGAAGAAGAAGGTGAAAATGTTTAAGAAGAAGAAGTTGATGAAGAATAAGAAGAAGAGGAAGATGAAGACAAAAATGAAAAAGAAGAAGAAGCAAAAGTGGAAGATGAAGAAGAAAAAGAAGAAGAACAAGAAGAAGAGAGGTTGAAAAGATCATGAAGAAGATAGAGAAGAAGAAGATGAAGAAGAAGAAGAAGAAGAAGAAGATGAAAGAGGAAAAGGAGGAAAAGAAGAAGAAGAAGAAGAAGTAGAGGAAGAAGAAGAGGAAGAAAAAGAGGAAGAGGAAGAAGAAGAAGAGCATGAACAAGAAGAAAAGAAGAAGAAAAGAAAAGGAAAAAGAAGAAGAGTAAGAAGAAGAAGAAGAGATTAGGGATGAAAGGATTAATAATAAGGTATTAGAGATTAGGGATTAGGAATTAAAGGATTAAATTATTAAAGATTAGGGATTTAAGATAAGGAATTAGGAATTAAAGATTAGAGGTTATGGATATAGAATTTAGGATTAGAGGTTTGAGTTTAGGGATTTTAGATTAGGGAATTAAGATTAGTATTAGAGATTAGGGACTAAAGATTAAGGATTAGAGATTTGGGATTATGGATAATGGATTAAGTATTAGACACTAGAGTTTTGGAATAAAAGATTAGGGATTAAAGATTAAGGATAAGGGAAAGAAAAAAGAAGAAAAAAGACAAATGAAAAAAGAAGAAAGCAGAAGAAGAAGAAGATGGGGAAGGAGATGGAAGAGGACATGGAGAAGGAGTAGGAGAAGGAGAAGGAGGAGGAGAAAGACAAGGAGAAGGAGATGAAGAAGGAAGAAAAAGGAGAAATAGGAGAAGGATAAAGATATGGACGAGAAAGAGAAGTAGAAGGAGAAGGAGAACACGAAGAAGAAGAAGAAGAAAAAGAAGAAGATGTAAACGAAGAAGAAGAAGAAGAAATAGAAGAAGATGAAGAAGAAGAAAAAGAAGAACAAGAAGAAGAAGAACAAGAAGAAGACGACGATGAGGAAGAACAAGAAGAAGGGGAAGAAGAAGAGGATGAAGAAGAACAAGAAAAGAAGAAAAAGGAGAAAAAGAAGATGAAGAAGGGGAAGAAGAATACGAGGAGGAAGAAGCAGTAGTAGTAATAGAAGAAGAAGAAGAAGGAGAAGAAGAAAGAAGAAGAAGAAGAAGAAGAAGATGATGAATATTAAGAAGAAGAAGCAAAAAAATTAAAAGAAGTTGAAGAAGAAGAAGAAGAAGAAGAAGACAAATAAGAAGATGAAGAAAAAGAAGAAGAACAAGTAGAAGAAGAGGTAGATGTGGAAGAAGAGTAAGACAGAGAAGCAGAAGATGAGGAAGTAGAAGAAGAAGAAGAAGAAGGAGAGGAAGAAGAAAAAAAGAAAGAATAAGAGGAAGAAGAAGAAGAAGAAGGGGATGAAGAGATGAATTAGTGATTAGGGGTTAAGGATTATGGTGGAAAGGATTAAGGTTTATGGATTAGTAATTAAGGATTATGGTATAAGGAGTAAGGATTATGGATTAATGTGCAGGGATTAAGTAATAAGTGATAGGGATTAGGGAAAATGGATTAGGAATTAGAGATTAAGGATGAAGGGATTAATGATTAAGGATTAAGGATTAAAGATTAAGGGATTAATTATTAAGGATTACAAATTATGGATTTAAGATTAAAGATTAGTGATTAGAGATTCAAGGTTCAAGATTAGGAGTTAGAGATTAGAGATTCAGAATTAGGGATTATAGATTGATTAAGAATTAGGTATAAGGGATTATGGATTAGGGATTAAGGATTTGAGATTAGGATGGGATGGATTAGTGATTACATATTTTGGGATAAGGAAATATGGAGTAAGGATTACGAAGAAGAAGGAGAAGAAGAAGAAGATGAAGAAGAGGAAGAAGACGAACAAGGAGAAGAAGAAGAAGAAGAACAAGAAGAAAAGGAAGAAAAAGAATAAAAAGAGGTTGAAAGAGGAGGAGGAGAAGAACAAGAAGAGGAAGAAGAAGAAGAAGAAAATAAGGAAGAAGAAAAAGAAGACGAAGAAGAATAAGAAGAAGAAGAAAAAGAAGAAGAAGAAGAGGAAGAAGAAGAAGAAAATAAAGAACAAGAAGAAAAAGAAGCCAAACAATTAGAAGGAGAAGAACAATAAGAAGAAGAAGAAGAAAAAGAAGAAGGTGAAGAAGTTTAAGAAGAAGTAGAAGAAAAGGAAGATGAAGAGGAAAACAAAAATGATAAAGAAGAAGAAGAGGAAGATGAAGAATAAAAAGAAGAAGAACAAGAAGAAGAGAGGAAGAAAGAGAAGAAGAAGAAGATGATGATGATGAAGAAGAAATAGGAGGAGGAGGAAGAAGAGGAGAAGAACAAGAAGAAGATGAAATAGAAAAGAAAGAAGAAGAAAAAGAAGAAGTAGAAGTAAAAGAACAAGTAAAGGAAGAAGAAGTGAAAGAAGAAGAGGAAAAAGAAGAAGAAGAAGAAGAGAAGATGAACAAGTAGTAAAAGAAGAAGAAAAAGAGGAAAAAGAAGAAGAGTAAGAAGAAGAAGAAGAAGAAGAAGAAGAATAGGAAGAAGGAGGAGAAGAAGAAGAAATAGAAGAAGAAGAAGAAAAAGAAGAAGAAGTGGAAGAATATGAAATAGAAGAGGCAGAAGAACCAGAGGAACAAGAAGAGAAAGAAGAAGAAGAAGAAGAAGAAGAGGAACAAAAAGAATAACAATAAGAAGAAGAAAAAGAGGAAGTTGAAGAAGAAGAAAAAGGAGAAAAGGATGAAGAAGAAGGAGAAGAAGAAGAAGAAGTAGAAGAAGAACATGAAGGAGAAGAAGAGGAAGAAGGTGAAGAAGAGGAAAAAAGAAGAGAAAAAATTGAACAAGAAGAAGAAGAGTAAAAAGAAGAAGAAGAAGAAGAATCACAAAAAGAAGAAGAGAAGAAGTAGAAGAAGAAGAGGAAGAATTAGGAGAAGAAGACAAAGAAGGAGAAGAAGAAAAGGAAGAAGAAGGAGAAGGAGGAGAAGGAGATGGAGAATGAGAAGGAGAAGGAGAAGAATAAGGAGAAGGAGGTAGAGAAGTAAAAGGAGAAGGAGAACGAAAAGAAAAAGGAGTAGGAGTAGGAGAAGGAGAAGGAGAACAAGAAGAAGAAGAAGAAGTAGACGAAGAAAAAGTAGAAGAAAAAGAAGAAGAAGAAGAAGAAGAAGAAGAAGAAGAAGAAGAAATAAAAGAAGAAGAAGAAGAAGAAGAAAAGGCAAAAGAAGAAAAAGAAGAAGTAGAAGAAGAAGAGGGAGAAGAAGAATAAGAAAAGAACAAGAAGGAGAAAAGAAGAAGAAAAAAAGGAAGAAGAAGATTAGGAAGGAGAAGAAGAAAAAGGAGATGAATAAGAAAAACAAGAAGAAGAAGAAGAAAAGAAGAAGAAGAAGAAGAAGAAGAAGAGGAAGAAGATTAGGAAGAAGAAGAAGAAGAAGAAGAAGAAGAACAAAAAGAATAAGTGGAAGATAAGGAAGAAGAGGAAGAAAAAGAAGAAGAAGAATGGAAGGAAGAAGAAGAAGAAGAAGATGAAGGGGAAGAAGAGATGTGTTAGGGATTCACGATTAGGGGTTAGGGATTAGGGAGAAGGAGAATAACAAGAAGAATAAGATGAAGAAGAAGAAGAAGTTGAAGATGAAGGAGAAGAAGAGGAAGTAGAAGAAGAGGATGAGGAAGAAGAAGAAGAAGAAAAGGACGGAGAAGAAGAAGTAGAAGAAGTGGAAGACGACAAAGAAGAATAAAAAGAGGAAGAAGAAGAAGAAGAAGAAGAACGAGAGGAAGAAGAAGAAGAGGAAGAAGAAGAAGAAGAAGAAGAAGAAGAAAAGGAAGAAGTAGTAGAAAAAGAAGAAGAGGAAGTAGAAGAGCAAGAACGAGAAGAAGAAGAGGAAGATGAGAAAGAGGAAGAAAAAAAGAAGAAGATGATGAGAATGAAGAGGAAGAAGAAGAAGAAGTGGAAGAAGGAGAGGAAGAAGAAGAAGTGGAAGAAAAGATGGATTAGGGATTAGGGATTAGGTGTTAAGGATTAAGAATTAGGGATTAAGTATTAAGGACAAAGGGTTAGAGATTATGGATTAGCAATTAAGGAATAGGGTTTAGAGATTAAGGATAAGGGATTAAAGAGTAAGGATTAAGAAATAAGTAATTAGGATTAAGGATTAAAGATTGGGGATTAATCATTAGGGATTAGGAATTATGGATTAAAGGATTAGTTACTAAGGATTGTAGGTTATGTATTAAGGATTAATTATTACAAATTAGGAAATTAAGATTAAGGATTAAGGATAACTGACTGGTGATTAGGGATTTAGGATTCTAGATTAGAAATAAGAGATAAGTGATTAAGTGATTATAATTAAGATAAAAGATTAGAGATTATAGATTTAGGATAAAGGATTGAAGATTAAGGATTAGGGATTAGGGATTAAGGTTAGGGATTATGGAGTATAGATTAGAGATTAATGATTAGTGATTAAGTATTACGGATTAGGGTTTAGGGATTAGAGATTACAAATTAGTGATTAATAATTAAGGATTAGGGATTAGGGTTTGAGGATTAGGTCTTGGGAGGCATCGATTAGGCATTATAGATTAGGGATTAGGGAATAAGGATTAAGGATTACGAGGAAGAAAAGGAAGAAGAAGATGATAATGAAGAAGAAGAACAAGAAGAAGAGGAAGGAGAAGAAGAAGATGAGGAAGAATAAGAAAAGGTAGAGGAACAAGAACAAGAAAAAGAAGAATGGAATGAAGCGAAAGAGAAAGAAACAGAAGTAGAGAAGGAAGAAGAAAAACAACAAGAAGAAGAGGAGAAAGTAGAAGAAGAAAATGTGGGATAGGAAAAATAAGAATAATAATAATAATAAGTAGAAGAAGTAGAAGAAGAAGAAGAAGACGAAGAAGAAGGAGAAAAGGAAGGAGAAGAAGAAGAGGAAAAAGAAGGAGAAGGACTAGGAGAACCAAGACGAGGACAAGGAGGAGAAAGAGAAGGAGAAAGACAACGAGAAGGGGAAGGTGAAGAAGAAAGAGAAGGAGGAGGAGAAGGAGAAGGAGAAAGACAAAGGAAAGGAGAAGGAGAAGAAGTCAAAGAATAAGAAGAAGAAGAAAAAGTGGAGGAGGAGGAGGAAGAAGAAGAAGAAATAAAAGAAGAAGAAGAAGAAGAACAAGTAGGAGTAGAAGAAGTGGAAGAAGAAGAGGAATAAGAAGAACATGAAAAGAAGATGGAGAAGAAGAAAAAGAAAAAGAGGAAGAAGAAGAAGTGGAAGAAGATGAAAAAGAAGAAGAAGATGAAGAAGAGGAGGAAGACGAAAAAGATGAAGAAGAAGAAAAAGTCGAAGAGGAAGAGGAAAAGGAAGAAGAAGAAGAATAATAAGGGGAAGAAGATGAAAAGATGAAGAAGAAGAAGAAGAGGAAGAAAAAGAAGAGGAAGAAGAAGACGAAGAGGAAGAGGAATAAGAAGAAGAGGAAGAGGAAGAGGAAGAGGAAGAAGAAGAAGAAGTGGAAGAAGAAGAAGAAGTGGAAGAAGAGGAAGAAGAAGTCAAAAAAGAAGAAGAGGAAGAAGAAGATGAAGAAAGAAGAAGAAGAAGAAGAAGAAGAAGAAGAAAAAGAGAAGAAGAGGAAGTGGAAGAAGAAGAAGAAGAATGAGAAGGAGAAAAAGAAAAAGAAGTGGAAGAAGAAGGAGAAGGTGAAGAAGAAGAAGAAAAAGAAGAAAAAGAAGAAGTAGAAGAACAAGAAACAGAAGAGAAAGAAGAACAAGAGGCAAAAGAAGAGGAAAAAGCAGAAGAATAAGAAAAAGAAGAAGAGGAAAAAAATAATGACAATAAGAAGAAGAAAAAGACGAAGAAGAAGAATAAGAAAAAGGAAAAAATAATGGAGAAGAATAAGAAGAAGACAAAGTAGAAGAGGAAGATGAAAGAGAAGAAGAGGAAGAAGTTGAGGAAGTGGAAAAAGAAAAGGAAAAAATTGAACAAGAAGAAGAAGAGCAAGAAGAAGAAGAAGAAGAAGAAGATTCACAAAAAGAAGAAGAGAAGAAGTAGAAGAAGAGGAAGAAGAAGGAGAAGACGACAAAGGAGGAGAAGAGGAAAAGGAAGAAGAAGAAGGAGAAGGTGAAGGAGGACCTAAAAAAGGAGAAGAAGGAGATGGAGAAGGAGAAGGAGACGGATAAGGAGAAGGAGATAGAGAAACAAAAGGAGAAAGAGAAGGAAAAGAACAAGGAGAAAGAGAAGGAGATGGAGAAGGAGAATAAGAAAAAGAAAAATAAGTAGTAGTACAAGAAGAAGAAGATGAAGAAGAAGAAGAATTAGAAGAAGAAAAAGAAGAAGAATTAGAAGAAGAAAAAGAAGAAGAAGAAGATGAGGATGAAGAAGAATAGGAAAAGGAGTAAAAGAAGTAGAAAAAAAAGATGAAGAAGAAGAGGAAGGAGAAGAAGAAGAAGAAGAAGAAGAAAATGGAGACGAATAAAAAAAAAAGAATAAGAAGAAGAAGAAGAAGAGGACGAAGAATAGGAAGAAGAAGAAGAAGAATAGGAAAAGGAGGAAGAAGAAAAGAAAAAAAAAGAATAAGAGGAAGATGAGGAAGAAGAGGAAGAAGAAAAGAAGAAGTTGAGGAAGAAGAACAAAAAGAATAAGAGGAAGAAGAAGATGAAGATGAAGGGAAAGAAGAGATTGAATAGGGATTGACGATTAGGGGTTAAGGATTAGGGAGAAGAAGAACACGAAGAAGAATAAAATGAAGAAGAAGAAGAAGTTGAAGAAGAAAAGGAAGAAGAAGTAGTAGAAGAAGAGAAAGAAGAAGAAGAAGAAGAGGAAGACGAGGAAGAAGAGGAAGAATCAGTAGAAGTAGAAGACGATGAAGAAGAATAAGAAGAGGAATAAGAAGAAGAAGAAGAAGAGGAAAAAGATGAAGAAGATGAAGAAGAAGAAGAAGAAGATGATGAAGAAGAAGAACAAGAAGAACAAGAAGAAGAAGAGGAAAATGAGAAAGATGAAAAAAAAAAGAAGGAGAAGATGAGAAAGAAGAAGTAGAAAATGAAGAAGAAGAAGAAGAAGAAGGGGAAGGAAAGATGGAATATGGAATAGGGGTTAGGAATTAAGGACTAGGTGTTAGGGATTCAAAATTAGGGATTTGGGATTCAGGATAAGAGATTAGAGAGATTTTTTATTAGCAATTAAGAATTAGGTTTTAATATTGAGGATTAGAGATTAAAGGGTAGGTATTGTGGAATAAGTAATAGGGATTAGGGATTAGGAATAGGGATTAAGGATTATGGATTAGTGATTAGGGATTAGGGATTATGGATTATGGGATTAGTTACTAAGGATTAAAGATTGCAAATTAGGAAATATTTATTTAGGATTAAGGATTAGTGATTTGGGATTTGTGATTCAGGATTACAAATTAGAGATAAGGACTAAGGACAAGAGATTAAGTGAATATAATTAGGATAAAAGATTAGAGATTATATATTAAGTATTAAGGATTGAAGATTAGAGATTAGGGATTAAGGATTAAGGTTAAGAATTGTGTATTATAGATAAAGGATTAAGAATTAGTGTTTAAGTATTAGGGATTAGAGTTTAAGGATTAGAGATTATGGATTTGAGATTATGGATTAAGGATTAGGAGTTATGGATCGAGGATGGTTTGGGGATTAGGGTTTGAGGATTAGGGATTAGGGAAGGATCGATTAGGCATTATAGAATTAGGGATTTGGGAATAAGGAATAAGGATTACGAAGAAGAATAGGAGGAAGAAGAAGATGAAGAAGAAGAAGAAGAAGAAGAAGAAAAAGAAGAAGAAGAAGAAGAAGAGGAAGAGGACGAAGAAGAAGAAGTAGAAGGAGAAGAAGAAGAAGAAGAAGAAGAAGAAGAAGAATAAGGAGAAGAAGTAGAAGAAAAAGAAGGAGAAAAAGAAGAAGAAGAAGAAGAAGAAGAAGAAGAAGAGGAAGAAGAAGAAGAAGAAGAAGAAGAAGAATAAGATGAAGAAAATGAAGAAGAAGAAGAAGAGAAAGAAGGAGAAGAGGATGAAGGAGAAGTAGAAGAAGAAGAAGAAGTAGAAGAAAGGATTAATGGAAGAATAAGAAGAAGTAAAAGAAGAAGAAGATAACCGTACAGAAGATTATTTGGATGAAGAAGAAGAAGAAGACGAGGAGGAGAAAGAAGAAGAAGATGATGATGATAAGGAAGAAGAACAAGAAGAATAATTACAAGAAGAAGAAGAAGTAGAAGAAGAAGCGAAAGAAGGAGAAGCAGAAGAAACAGAGGAATAATAAGAAGAAGAAGGTGAAGAAAAAGATGTGGAAGGAGATGAAGAAGAAGTGGGAGGAGAAGAACAAGAGAAGGAAGAAGAGGAAGATGAAGTAGAAGAAGAAGAAGAAGTGGAGGAAGAAGAAGAAGGAGAGTAGAAGGGAAAGAAGATGCGGAAGAAGAAGAAGAAGAAGAGGAAAAACAAGGAGGAGAAGAAGAAGAACAAGTAGAAGAAAAAGAGGAAGAAGAAGAATAAGAAGAAGAAGAGGGAGAAGAAGAAGAAGAAGATGATGAAGAAGAAGAAAAATAAGAAGAAGAAGGAGAAGAAGAAGAGGTGGAAGAAGAAGAAGAAGAAGAAGAAGAAGAAGAATAAGAAGAAGTAGAAGAAGATGAAGAAGAACAAGATGAAGAGGAAAAATAAGAGGGTGAAGGAGAAGGGAAAAAAAGAAGTAGTAGAAGAAGAGCAAGAATAATAAGAAGAGGTGCAAGAAGAACAAGAAGAAGAGAAAGAAGAAGAAGCTGACGAAGAAGAGGAGGAAGGAGAAATATAAGAACAAGAGGAAGATAAGAAAGAATAGGAAGAAGAACATGAAATAGATGAGGAAGAAGAAGAACAGGAAGAAGAAGAAGAAGATGAAGAAGTTGAAGAAGAAGAGGAAGAAGATGGAGAAGAGGAAAAAGAAGAAGTAGAAGAAGAGGAAGAACAAAAAGAGGAGGAGGAGGAAGAAGAAGAAGAAGAAGAAGAATAAGAATAAGAAGAAGAAATTGAAGAGGAAGAAGAACAAGAAGAAGAAGAAGAAAAAGAAGATGAAGAAGAATAAAAAGAACAAGAAGAAGAAGAAGAGAAAGAAGATGATGAAGAAGAAGAAGAACAATTAAAAGAAGAAGAAGAGGAAGAAGGAGAAGAAGAAGAAGAAGAAAAAGAAGAAGAAGAAGTAGAAGAAGAGGAAGATGAAGAAGAGGAAGGAGAAGATGAATGAAGAGGGAGAAGAAGGAGAAGAAGAAGAAAGAGAAGAGAAAGAGGAGGAGGAAGAAGTAGAAAAAGATGTAGAAGAAGTAGAGGAAGAAAAAGAAGAAAAGAAAGAAGAAGAAGAAGAAGAAGGAGAAGAAGTGGAAGAAGAGGAAGAAGAAGAAGAAGGAGGAGAAGTGGAAAAAGAAGAAGTAGTTGAAGCATAAGTAGAAGAGGAGGAGGAGGAAGAAGAAGAAAGAAGATTAATAAGAGGAAAAAGAAGAAGAAGAAGAACAAGAAAAAGATGAAGAAGACGAGGAAGAAGAAGAAGAAGACCAAGAAGTAGAAGAAGATGAAGAAGATGAGGATGAAGCCGCATAAGAAGTGCACGAAGAAGAAGAAAAAGAAGTGGAAGAAGAAGAGGAAGATGATGAAGAAGAGGAAGAAGAAGAGATGGAAGAAGCGAAAGAAAAGGAAGAAGAAGAAAAGGAGGAAGAAAAAGAAGTAAAGGATCAAGAAAAAAAAGAAGAAGAAGAAGAGGAAGATGAGGAAAATGAAGAAGAAGAAGTAGTAGAAGAAGTAGTAGAGGAAGTGGAATAAAAAGAAGAAGATAAAGAAGTGTAAGAAGACAAAGAAGAAGAAGATCATTTAGAAGAAGAAGAAGAAGAAGGATAAGAAGAACAAGAAGAAGAGGAAGCAAAATAGGAAGTAGAAGAAGAAGATGAAGGAGAAGAAAAAGAATAAGAAGATTTAGAAGAGGATGGAGAAGAAGAAGAGGGAAAAGGGAAAGAGGAGGACTAAGAAGAAGAAGAAGTAATAGAAGAAGAAGGAAAAGAAGAGGACGAGGAGGAGGAAGAAGAAGAGGAAGAAGAGGAAGAAGAAGAAGAAGAAGAAGAAGAACAAGAAGAGGAGGAGGAGGAAGAAGAAGAAGAAGAGAAAGAAGAAGAAGAAGAAGAAGAAGAAGAAGAATAAGAAGAAGGAGAAGAAGAGGAGGAAGAAGAAGAAGAGAAAGAAGAGGAGGAAGAAGAAGAGGAAGAAGAAAAAGAGGAAGAAGAAAAAGAGGAAGAAGAGGACGAACAAGAAGAAGAGAGAGGAGAAGAAGAAGAAGAAAAATAGGCAGATGAAGAAGAATAATAAGATGAGGAAGAAGAGGAAGAAGTGGAAGAAGAAGAAGAAGAAGATGAGGAAGAAGAGGAAGAAGAAGAAGAAGAAGAAGATGAGGAAGAATAACAAGAAAATGAGGAAGAAAAATAAGAAGAAGAAGAAGGTAATGAAGTGAAAAAGGAAGAAACAGAAAAAGTAGAGGAAGAAGAAGAAGAAAAAGAAGAAGATGAACAAGAAGAAGACAAGGAGAAAGAAGGAGAAGAAGAAAAAATGGGATAGGAAGAATAAGAATAGTAAAAATAATAATAATAATTATAATAAGTAGAAGAAGAAGATGAAGAAGAAGGGGAAGAAGAAGAAGGAGAAGAAGAAGAAGAGGAAGAAGAAGAGGAAGAATAAATAAGAAAGAAGAAAAAAGAAAGAAGTAGGAGGAAAGAAAAAGGAAGAAGGTAGATGGTAAAAGAAAGGAAATAGCAACAAGATAAAAAGATGATGAAAGAAGAAGAAAAAGAATAAGAAAAGTAGAAAGAAGAAAGAAGAAAGAAGAAGAAGGAGAAGAAGGAGGATGAGGAGGAGTAGGAGAAGGAGGATGTGGAGGGTGGTAGAGGGAGAAGGAGAACATGAAAGAGAAGGGATGGAAAAGGAAAAGAAGAAGGAGAAGGAGATGGAAAAGGAGAAGGAAAGGGAGAAAGACAAGGAGAAGGAGAAGGAGTTAGAGAAGAAAAAAAAGAAGAAGAAGAAGTTGAAGAAGAAGAAGAAATAGAAGAAGAAGAAGAAGAGGAAGATAAAGGGGATAAAGAAGAACAAGAAAAGAAGAAAAAGGAGAAAAAAGAAGAAAAATAAAGGTAAGAAGAAGAAGAAGAAGAAGAAGATGTAGAAGAAGAAGAAGAAGAAGAAGAAGAAGATGATGATGATGATGATGATGATGATGAAGATGATGACGATGAAGAAGAAGAAGAAGAAGAGGAAGAAGAAAAATAACAAGATCAAGAATAGGAAGATAGGGAAGAAGAGGTTGAGGAAGAAGGAGAAGATAAGGAAGATGAAGATGAGGAAGAAGAGGTAGAAGAAGAAAAAGAAGAAGAAGATGAGGAAGTAGAGGAAGAAGAATAAGAGGAAGAAGAAGAGATGGATTAAGGATTAGAGATTAGGGATTAGGGGTTAGGAATTAAGTATTAGGAATTAAAGAAGTAGGGATTATGGATTAGCTTTTAGGGATGGATTAAAGATTAGGTATTTTGTAGTAGAGATTAGAGATTAGGGTTTAAGGATTAAGGATTAAGGAATAAAGAGTAGGGATTAAGTAATAAGTAATAGGGATTAATGAATGAGGATTAGGATTTTGGGATTAAGTATGAAGGGATTAGGGATTAAGGATTAAGGGATTAATTACAAATGATTGCAAAATTAGGATTTAGGATTTGGGATTATGGATTACAAAATTAAGACTAGTGATTAAGGATTATATATTAGTGATTAGGAATTCAGGATTCAGGATTATGGATTAAAGTTTAAAGAGTAAGGATTAGACATTAAGTGATTAAAATTAGGGTTAGGGATTAAGGATTAGGGAAGATTAGGGATTCAAAAATATGGATTATAGATTAAGGATTAAGGATTAGATATTAAGGACTAAGGTTTAAGGATTAGAGATTGGAGATTAGAGATTAGGGATTAAGGATCAGGGATTATGGATTAAGGACATTAGGAATTAGGGATTTGAGATTCGGGATTGGAGATATGGAAGGGATGGATTTGGGATTACATATTTAAGGATGATGGAAAAGGGAGGGAGGTATTATGAAGTAGGGATTACGAAATATCGATTAAAGATTATAAAAAAGAAAGAGAAGAAGAAGATGAAGAAGGAGAAGATGAAGAATAAGAAGAAGAAGAAGAAGAACAAGAACAAGAAGTAATGGAAGAAAAGGAATAAGAACAAGAAGTGGATGAACAAAAAAGAGAAGAAGAAGAAGAAGATGATGGCAAAGAAGAGGAGGAGGAAGAAGAAAATGAGGAAGAAGAATAAGAAGAAGGAGAAGAAGAAGAAGAAGAAGAAGAAGAAGAAGAAAAAGAAGAAAAGAAGAAGAAGGAGGAGGAGGAGGAGGAGGAGGAGAAGAAGAAGAAGAAGAAGAAGAAGAAGAAGACGAAGAAGTAGAAGAAGAAGGAGAAGGAGAAGAGTAAGAAAAAGAAGAAGAAGAAGGTGAAGAAGTTTAAGAAGAAGAAGAAGATGATGATGATGATGATGAAGAATAAGAAGAAGAGGAAGATGAAAAGGAAAAAGAAATAGAAGAAGAATAAAAATTAGAAGATGAAGAAGAGAAAGAAGAAGAGTAAGAGGAAGAGAGGTTGAAAAAGATGAAGAAGATATAGAAGAAGAAGAATAAGATGTAGATGAAGAAGAAATAGAATAAGAAGAAGATGATGATGTAGAAGATCAAGGAGGAAGAGGAGAAGAAGAAGAAGAAGAAGTATAAGAAGAACAAGTAGAGGAAGAAGAAGAAGAGGAAGAAGAACAAGAACAAGAACAAGAAGAAAATGAAGAAGAAAAAGAAGAGAAAAAAGAATAAGAGTAAAAAGAACAAGAAGAAGAGTTTAGGGATTAAAGGATTAATAATCAAGTATTACAAATTAGGGATTAAGAATTAAAGGATTAATTATTGAAGGCTAAGGATTTAAGATTAGGAATTAAGAATTATTATGTAAGGATTAGGAATTAGGGATTAGAGATTAGAGGTTATGGATACAGGATTCAGTATTAGAGATTAAAGATTAGAGATTTCAGATTAAGGAATTAAGATTAGCATTAGTAATTAAGGATTAAAGATTAAGGATTAGGGATTAATGATTAAGGATTAAGAATTAGGGATTATGGACTATAGATCAGGGATTAAGGATTAAGTATTAGGAATTAGAGTTTTGGAACTAGAGATTAGGGATTAAAGATTAAATATTAGGGAAGGAAGAAAGAAGAATAAAGAAAGAAGAATGAAGAAGCTAGAAAGGAGAAAGGAGAAAGAAGAAAGAAGAAGAAGAAGAAGAAGGAGAAGGAGAAGGAGGAGGACATGGAGTAGGAGTAGGACAATGAGATGGTGAAGGAGATGGAGAAAGAGAAGGAGAAGGAGATGGAGAACAAAAAAGGAGAAAGAGAAGAAGAATAAGAAAGTCATGGAGAAGGAGAAGGAGAAGAAGAAGGACAAGGAGAACATAAAGAAGAAGAAGAAGAAGAATATGAAGTAGTAATAGAAGAAAAAGAAATAAAAGAAGAAGAAAAAGAAGAAGAAGAAGAAGAAGCCGAAGAAGAACAAGAAGAAGAAGGGGAAGAAGAAGATGATGAAGAAGAACAAAAAAGAAGAAAAAAGAGAAAAAAGCAAAAGAAGGGAAAGAAGAAGAAGAAGAGGAAGAAGAAGTAGTAGTAGAATAATAATAATAATAATAAGAAGAAGAAGAATAAGAAGAAGAAGAATAATAATAAGAAGCAAAAAAAGGAAAAAAAGAAGTTGAAGAGGAAGAAGAAGAAGAAGAAGAAGAACAAGAAGAATTGGAAGATAAAGAAGATGAGTAAGAAGAAGAAGAAGAAGAAGATGATGACGAAGATGAAGAAGAAGAAAAAGGAAGGAGCGAAAGAGGAAAAAAAGAAATAAGAAGAGGAAAGAACAAGAAGAAGAGGAAGAAGAGGTGAATTAGTGATTAGGGGTTAAGGATTATGGTAGAAGGGATTAGTGATTAAGTGTTAGGAATTAAGAATTAAGGATTATGGATTAGTAATTAAGTATTAAGGCATAGGGATTAATGATTAGGGATTAAAGAGTAGAGATTAAGTAATAAGTGATAAGGATTAAGAAAAATAGATTAGGAATTCAAGAATAAGGATGAAGGGATTAATGATTAGGGATTAGGGATTAAAGATTTAGGATTAAGAATTTAGGATTAAAGATTAGTGAATAGGGATTCAAGATTCAAGATTAGGGATTAGAGATTAATTGATTATAATTACGATTAGGGTTTAGGGATTAAGGATTTGAGATTCAAAATTATGGATTATAGATTAGGGATTAAGTGATAAAGATTAAGATTTAGGGATTTGAGATTAAGAATTAGAGATTAGAGATTTAGAATTAGGGATTATCGATTAAGGATGGATTAAGAATTAAGGATTAGGGATAAGGGACTAGGGATTTAAGATTAGGATGGGATGGATTAGAGATTATATATTTAGGGATGAGGGAAAAGGGAGGGAGGTATTATGGATAGGGATTACGAAATAGAGATTAAGGATTCTGATGAAGGAGAAGAAGAAGAAGATGAAGAAGAAGAACAAGGAGAAGAAGAAGAAGAAGAAAAAGAAGAAGAAGAAGAAGAAAAAAGCAACAAAAAGAATAAGAAGAGGCTGAAAAAGAAGTTGGAGGAGGACAAGAAGTAGTAGAAGAGATAGTGAAGAAGAGGAAGAAGAAGAAGAAGAAAATGACGAAAAAGAAAAACAACAACAAGAAGAAGAATAAGAAGAAGACGAAGAAGAAGAAGAGCAAGAAGAAGAAGAAGAAGTAGAAAAAGAAGGAGGAGAAGATGAAGTCAAAGAAGAAGGAGAAGGAGATGGTGTCAAAGATTAAGAAGTAGGAGTAGAAGAAGGAGAAGAAGAAGAAGATAATGATGAAGAAGAAGAAGTAGAAGAAAGAGAAGAAGATGAAGAAAAAAAGAAAATGAAGAAGAAGAAGAGGAAGATGAAGAATAAAATAAGAAGAACAAAAAGAAAAGATGAAGAAGTAGAAGAAGAAGAAGAAGATGATGATGATGATGAAGAAATAAAAGAAGAAGAAGAAGAAGAAGATGAACAAGTAGAGGAAGAAGAAGAGGAAGAAGAAGAGGAAGAAGAAGAAGAAGATGAACAAGAAGAAAAAGAAAAAGAACAGGAAGAAAAAGAGGAAAAAATAGAAGAGTAAGAGTAAGAAGAAGAAGAAGAGATTAGGGATGAAGCGATTAATGATTAGGGATAAGAGATTATGGATTAAGATTTAAGGAATTAATTATTAAAGATCAAGGATTAGAGATTAAGGATTTAACATTTGAAATTTGGGATTAGAGAGTAGGGATTAGGGATTAAAGATTAGAGATTATTGATACAAGATTCAAGATTTGAGATTAGAGATTAGGGATTATAGATTAAGTAATTAAAATTAACATTAGAGATTAAGGATTAAAGATTAAGGATTAGGGATTAGTTATTAAGGATTAGAGATTAGAGATTAGTGATTAGAGATTTGAGATTTGGGATTAGGGACTATGGATTATAGATTAATGATTCAGGATAAGATAAGGTGTTAGAGATTAGAGGTTAGTGATTAAAGATTAAGGAGTAAAGACTAGGGATGGATTAGCAAAAAAGGATTAAGGATTAGGCATTCAGGATTAGGGATTAGGAAGGAGGAAGGAAGAAAGAAGGAAGAAAGAAAAAGAAGAAGAAGAAGATGACGAAAAAGAGGAAAAAAGGGAAAAAGAAGAAGAATAAGAAGAAGAAGAAGAGGAAGAGAAAGAAGAAGGAGAAGAACAAAGAAGAAGGAAGAAGGATGAAGGAAGAAGGAAGAAGAAAGATGGAAGAAGAAAGAATAAAGAGGAAAGAAGAAAGAAAAAAGTGGAAAGAACAAAGAAAAAAGGTAGTAAGAAGAAGAAGAAGAAGGAGAAATACGAGGAGAAGTAGGCTGAGGTGAAGAAGGAGAGCAAGGAGAAAGACAAGGAGAATGAGAAGGGGAAGGAGTTGAAGAAAGAGAAGGAGAAGGAGAAGTAGATGAAGAATGACAAAGAAAATGGGAAGGAGCAGAAGAAGGAGAGGAAGAGGAAGAAGAAGTAGAAGAGGAGGAGGAGGAAGAAGAAGAAGAAGAGCAAAAGCAAGAAGAAGATGATGATGAAGAAGAAGTAGAAGAAGAAGAATAAGAAAAAGAAGAAGATTAAGAAGAACATGAAAAGAAGAGAAGGAGAAGAAGAAAAATAGAAGAGGAAGAAAAAGAAGTGGAAGATGAAGAAGAAGAAGAAAACTAATAGAGGAAGAAGAAGAAGAACAACAGGAAGAAGAAGAGGAAGAAGGAAAAGAAGATGAACAAGAAGAAGAAGAGGAAGATGAGGAGGAAGAGGAAGAAGAAGAAGAAGAAGAAAAAGAAGAAGAGGAAGGAGAAGAGGAAGAAGAAGAAGAAGAAGAAGAAGAGGAAGAAGAGGAAGAAGAAGTGAACAAAAAGAAGAGGAAGAAGAAGATCAAGAAGTGAAAGAAGAATTAAAAGAGAAGAGGAGGAGGAGGAGGAGGAGGAAGAAGAAGAAGAAGAAGAAGAAGAAGAGGAAGAAGAAGAAGAAGAAGAAGAAGAATTAGAATAAGAGGAAGAAGAAGTAGAAGAGGAAGATGAAAAGGAAAAGGAAGAAGAAGAAGAAGAAGAAGTAGAGGATGATGAAGAAGGAAATGAAGAAGAATAAGAAGAAGAGGGGAAGAAAAAGGTGAAGAGAAGAAGAACAAGAAGGTGATGATGTTGAAGATGATGAAATAGAAGAAGAAGAAGAAACAAAAGAAGAAGAAGAAGAAGAATAAGGAGAAGAAGAAGAAGAAGATATTGAAAAGGAAGAAGGAGAAGTTGAGGAACAAAAAGAAGAAGAAGAACAAGTAAAGGAAGAAGAAGAGGAAGAAGAACAAGAAGAAGAAAAAAAAGAAGATGAAGAATAAGAAGAAAAAGAAGAACAACAAGAAGATGAGAATAACGAAGAAAAGTAAGAAGAAGAAGAAGAAGACATTAAGGATAAAAGGATTATTGATTAGAGATAAGTGATTAAGGATTAAAAATTAAGGAATTAATTATTAAGTATTAGGGATTAGAGATTAGGGAATTTATGATTCTTAATTAGTGGTTGGGGTTAAGGATTAGGGAGTAAGGATTAAGGTGGAAGCGATTAGGGATTAAGTGTTAGGGATTAAGGATTATGGATTAGTAATTAAGGATTAAGGCATAGGGATTTAGGATAGGGTATTAAAGAGTAGAGATTAACAAATAAGTTATGCGGATCAAGGAATAAGGATTTGGAGTTAGGGATTTAGGATGAAGGGATTAATGATTAGGGATTAGGGATGAAAGATTAAACATTAGGGATTAAGGATTAAAGATTAGTGAATCGAGATTCAGGACTCAAGATTAGGGAGAAGAAGATAAAGAAGAGGAAGAAGAAGAACAAGGAGAAGAAGAAGAAGAAGAAGAAGAAGAAGAAGAAAAGGAGGAAAAAGAAAAAGACGTTGAAGAAGAAGGGGAAGATGAACAAGAAGAAGAAAAGGAAGATGGCAAAGAAGAGGAAGTAGAAGAAGAAGAAAATGAGGAAGGAGAAAAAGAAGAAGAAAAAGAAGAATAAGAAGAAAAAGAGAAAGAAGAAGAAGAGGAAGAAGAGGAAGAAGAAGAAGAAGATGATGAAGATGAAGAAGTAGATGAATCCAAAGAAGGAGAAGGGGAAGAGTAAGAAGAAGAAGAAGAAGAAGAAAAAGAAGAAGGTGAGTAAAATTAAGAAGAAGAAGAAGAAGAAAGAGAAAGACAAGGACAAGTAGATTGAAGAGAAGGAGGAGAAGGAGATGGAGAATGAGAAGGGGAAGGAATAGAAAAAAGAGAAGAAGAAGGAGGAGAAGGGGAAGGAGAAAGACAAAGGAAAGGAGATGGACAAGAAGGAGGAGAAGAGGGAGAAGAAGAAGAAGAGGAGGAGGAGAACAAGAAGTATGAAGACAAGAAGAAGAAATAGAAGAGGAAGAAGTTGTTTAATTAGAAGAAAAAGAACACGAA
>JAIUJO010000828.1:42500-77500 GCA_023846275.1 Vanilla planifolia | reverse complement strand
AAAAATAGAAGAAGAAGAAGAAGCAGAAGATGTAGAAGAACAAGAAGAAGAAAAAAAAGATGTGGAAGAAGAAAAAGAAAAAGAAGAAGATGAAGAAGAAGACAAAGAAGAAGAAGAAGAGGAAGAAGAAGAAGTCGAAGAAGAAGTTGAAGTATAAGAAAATGAAGAGGAAGACGAAAAAGTTGATGAAGAAGGAGAAGGAGGAGAAGAAGTAGAAGATAGAGGAGGAGAAGAAGAGGAACATGAGGAGAAAGAAGAAGAAGTAGAAGAAGTGGAGAAAGAAGAAAAAGAAGAAGAAAAAGTAGAACAAGAAGGTGAAGAAGGGGAAGAAGAAGAATGAGGAAGAGGAGGAAAAGAAGAAGGAAGGGAAGAAAAGGATGGAGAACAAGAACAAGAATACGAAGAAGAAGAAGATGATGAAGAAGAAGAAGATGAAGAGAAAGAAGAAGAAGAAGAAGACGAAGAAGAAGAAGAAGAAGAAGAGGAGGAAGAAGGGAAAAAGAAGAACTAGAAGAACAAGAAGGGGAAGAAGAAGAAGGAGATGTAGAAGGAGCAAACGAAGATGAGGAAGAAGAAGAAGTAGAGGAGCAAGATGAAGAGAAGGAGGAAGAAGAAGAAGAAGAAGATGATGAAGAAGAGGAAGAAGATGAGGAAGAGGAAGAAGATGAAGAAGTTGAAGAGGAAATAGAAGAAATGGAACAAGAGGAATAAGTGGAAGAAGAAGATGAAGAAGGAATAGAAAAAGAAGAAAAAGGAGAAGAAAAAGAACAAAAAAGCAAAGTAGAAGTAAAAGAAGAAGAAGAAGAAGGGGAAGAAGAAGAAGAAGGGGAAGAAGAAGAAGAATAGGAAGAAGGAGTAGAGGAAGATGATGAAGAGAGAGTAGAAGAAGAAGAAGAGGAAGAGAAAGAACAGGACGAAGAAGAAGAGGAGGAAGAGGAGCGAGAGGAAGAAGTTTAAGAACAAACAGAAGAAGAAGGAGAAGAAGAATAAGAAGGAGAAGTAGAATAAGTAGAAGATGATCAAGAAGAGGAAGAGGAAGAAGGAGAAGAAGAAAAAAAAGAAGAAAAAGAGGAAGAGGAAGAAGAAGAAGACGAAGAAGTTGAAGAAGAAAAAGAAGAAAATGAAGGAAAAGAAGTAGAACAGGAAGAAGAAGAACAAGAACAACAAGAAGAAGAAGAAGAAGGAGAAGAAGAAGAGAGGAAGGAGAGGAAGTAGAAGAAGAAGAAGAAGAACAAGAAGAACTGAAAGAAGAAAAAGAAGATGATGAAGAAGAAAAAGAAGGAGAAGAACAAGAAGAACAAGAAGAAGTAGAAGAAGAAGTGGAAGAAGTAAAAGAAGTCAAAGAAGTAGTAGAAGAAGAAGTCAAAGAAGTACAAAAAGAAGAAGAAGAAGAGGAAGACGAAGAAGAAGAAGAAGAAGAACAAGAAAAAGTAGAAGAGGAAGAAGAATAATAAGAACAAGGAGAAGAAGTAGAAGAGTAAGAAGTAAAAGAATAAACAGAAGAAGAAGAAGAAGTAGTAATAGAAGAAGATGAAGTAGAAGAGGAAGAAGTAGTCGAAGAATGAGAAGGAGAAGAAGGAGAAGGAGAAGAAGGAGAAGGAGAAGAAGAGCGAGAAGAAGAAGTATAAGAAGATGATGGAGAGGAATAAGAAGAAGAAGATGTCAAAGCAGGAGAAGAGGAAGAAGAAGAAGTAGAAGAAGAAAGGAATCAAGAAGAAAAGGAAGAAGAAAATGTAGAAGAAGAAGAAGAGGATGAAGAAGAAGAAGGCGAAGAAGAAGAAGTGGAAAAAGATGAAGATGAAGAAGAAAAAAAGAAGGAGAATTAGAAAAAGAAGATGAAAAGGAAGAAAAAGAAGATGGAGAAGTAGAATGGGAAGAAGAAGAAGAAGAACAAGAAGTATTGGAAGAGGAAGAAGAAGAAGAGGAAGAAGACGAACAACAGGAAGAAGGAGAATAAGAAGTAGAAAAATAAGAAAAAGAAGATGAAAATGAAGAAAATAAAGGAAAAGAAGAAAAACAAGAAGAAGAAGTAGGAGGAGAAGAAGAATGGGAAGAAGTTGAAGAGGAGCAAAAAGAAGAACAAAAAGAAAAAGAAGTGGAAGAAGAAGAAGAAGAAGAACAAGAAGACAAAGAAGAAGAAGAGGAGGAGGAGGAGGAGGAGAAGCAGGAAATGGAAGAAGAGGAAGAAGAAGAAGAATAAGAAGAAGAAGAAGTAGAAGAAGAAGAACTAGAAGAAGAAGTAATAGAAGGATAAGGATATGAAAAAGATGATGAAGAAGAAGAAGAAAAAGAAGAAGAAAAAGTAGAATAAAATGAAGGAGAAGAAAAATAAGAAGAATAAGATGTCGAAGAAGGAGTAAATGAAGAAGAAGAAGAGGAAGAAGAAGTAGGGGAAGAAGAAGAAGACAAAGAAGATGAAGTAGAAGAAGAAGAAGAAGAAGAAGTAGAAGAAGAAGAAGTAGAAATTGAGGAAGAAAAAAAGAAGAAAAGAAGAATAAGAACAAGAAGGAGGAGAAGAAGAAGATGAGGAAGAAGAAGAAGAAGAAGAAGTAATAGAAGAAGAAAAAGAAGGAGAAGAAGAAGAAGACGAAGAAGAAGAAGAATGGGAAGAAGAAGCTAAAGACGTTTAAGAAGAAGAAGTAGAACAAGAAGGGGAAGGAGAAGAAGAAGAAGAAGAAGAAGAAGAAGGAGAAGGAGAAGAGAAGGAGAAGAAGAAGAAGAAGAAGAAGAGGAAGAAGAAGAAGAAGAGGAAGAAGGTGAAGAAGAAGAAGAAGGAGGAGAAGAAGAGGAAGACAAAGAAAAAGAAGAAGATGAAGAAGAAGAAGGGGAAGAAGAAGAAGTAGAAGAAGAAGAGGAGGAGGAGGAAGAAGAAGAATAGAAAGAAGTAGATAAGGAAGAAGAAGAAGAAAAGGAAGTTGAAAAGAACTGGAAGAAGAAGAAGAAGATTAAGAGGACGAAGAAGAGAAGAAGAAGAGGATGAAAAGACTAATAGAAGGAAGAAGAGGAAGAAGGAGAAGAAGAGGAAGGACAAGAATGGAAAGAAAAAAGAGAAGGAGAGGAAAAAAAGAAGGATAGGAAGAAGAAGATGAAGAGGAAGAAGAAGAAGAAAATAGAGAAGAAAGAGGAGAAGAAGAAGAAGAAGAAGGAGAAGAAAAAGAAAATGAAAAAGAAAAAGAAGAAGAGGAAGAAGAAGAAGAAGAAGAAGAAAAAGAAGTGGAGGAAGAAGAAGAAGAAGGAGAAGAAGAGGAGGAACAAGAAGAAGAGCTAGAAGTGGAAAAAAGAGAAAGAAGAAGAAGAGGAAGAATAAGAAGTAAAAGAAGAAGCAAAAGAAATAGAAGAAGAAGAAGAAGAAGAAGAATTTGAAGAAGCAAAAGAAGAAGAAGGAGATGGGGAAGCAGAAGATGAAGTAGAACAAGTAGAAAAAGAACAAGGAGAAAGAGAAAAGGCTGTAGAAGAAGAAGAAGAAGTAGAATAAAAAAAAGTGGAAGAAGAAGAGGAAGAAGAAGGAGAAGAAGAATATGAGAAAGAAGAAGAAGTAGAAGAGGAAGAATAAGAATAATAACAAGAAGAAGAACAAGATGATGATGAAGAAGAAGAAGAATTAAAAGAAAAAGAAGAAGCAATAGAAGAAAAAGAAGAAGTAGAGGAACAAGAAGTAGATGAAGAAGAAGAAGAAGAAGAAGAAAAGGAAAGAGAAGAATTAGAAGTAGAAGAAGAAAAAGGAGAAGAAGATGATGATGAAGAAGAACAAAAAGAATCAAAAGTAGAAAAAGTCGAAGAAGGAGGAGAAGGTGAAGGAGAAGAAGAAGAAGAAGAAGAAGAATAACAAGAGAAGATGAAGAAGAGGAAAAGGATGAAAAAGGATAAGAAATAGAGGAGGAAAAAGAGAAGAAGAAAAAGAACAATAAGAAGAACATGAAGAAGAAGATGAGATGAAGAGAAGAAGGAGAAGAAAATAAAGAAGAAGAAAAAGAAGAAGAGAAGGAGAAGAAATAGAAGATGAGAAAGAAGAAGAAGATAGAGAAGAAGATGAAGAAGAAGAAGAAGAAGAGGAAGAAGAGTAAGAAGAAGATGAAGAGGAAGAAGAAGAAGAAAAAGTGCAAGAAGAAGAAGAATAAGAAGAAGAAAAGGAAGAAGAAAAAAAGAAGAACAGGAAGATGAGGAGAATGGGATGAAGAAGAAGTAGATGAGGAGGAAGAAGAAGAAAAAGAGGAAAAGGAAGAAGGGAAGAGAAAGAAGAAGGGGAAGAAGAAGAAGTTTTGGAAGAATAAGAAGAGGAAGAAGATAGAGAAGAAGAGGAAAAAAAGATGACGAAAAGAAGAAGAGGAAGAAGAAAGAAATAGAACAGGAAGGAGAAGTAGAAGAAGAAGAAAAAGAAAAAGAAGTATAACAAGAAGAGGAAGAAGAAAAAGAAGAAGAAGAAAAGGAAGAGTAAAAAGAAGAAGAAGAAGAAAAAGAAGAAGAAAAGAAGATGAAGAAGAAAAGGAGGAAGAGGAAGAAGAAGAAGAAGAAGAAGAAGAAGAAGAAGATGATGATGAGGAACAAAAGGAAGAGGTAGAAAAAGAAAAAGAAGAGGAAGAAAAGGAAGAATAAGAAGTAGACGAAGAAAAAGAAGAAATGGAATTTTAAGAAGAAGAAGGAGAAGAAGAAGGTGAAGAAGAAGAAGAAGAAAAAGTAGGAGAAAAAGAAGAAGAAGAAGAAGAAGAAGAAGAAGAATGAGAAGGCGAATTATGGATTACGAATGGTATGCTTAAGGATTAAGGTTTAGGCATTAGGGTTTGATGAAAAATAATTAAGGAGGGGATTAGGGATTAGTAATTAAGGATTTTAGATTAAGGATTAAAGATAAGATATTAGTGATTAGGGATTATGAATTCAGGATTAGTTGTTATGGCTAGGGTTTAGGGATTATGGATTAAGAAATTAGTTTTTGGGATTAAGGGATTAGGAACTAAGGATTAGGGATTAGAAAATTAAGTTTAAGTTTTAGAGATTACGATTTTGAAATTATGGATTAGAGATTAGGGATTAGAGATTCAAGATGAGGTATTAAAGATTATGGATTAGGGAGAAGAAATTAAAGAATTGAGTCTTAAAGATTAGGGATAAGAAGGAGAAGAAGTAGTAGAAGAAGAAAAAGTAGAATGAGAAGTAGAAGAAGAAGAAGTAGTAGTAGAAGGAGTTCGAGAAGAACAAGTAAATGAAGAAGAAGAAGAAGAGGAAGAAGAAGAAAAAGAAGAAGAGAAAGAAGAAGAAGAAGAAGAAGAAGAAGAAGAGAATATGAAGTAGAAGTAGAAGAGGAAGAAGAAGAAGAATAAGAAGAAGAAGAACAAGAAGATGAAGAAGAAGAAGAAGAAGAAGAAGTCGTAGTAGTAGTAGTAGAAGAAGAAAAAGAATTAGATGAAGTTGAAGAAGAAGAAGAAAGAGGAAAAAGAAGGAGAAGAAGAAGTAGAAGAAGAAGGAGAAGAAGAAGAAGAGGAAGATGAAGAAGAAGAAGAAAAAAAAGTTGCAGAAGAAGAAGAATTTGAAGAAGGGGAGAATAAGAAGCGTAAGAAGAAGATGATGAAGAAGAAGAAGAAGCAACTAAGAAGAAGACGAAAAAGATGAAGAAGAATAAGAAGAAGAAGGGGAAGAAGAAGAGAAGAAGAACAACAACAAGAAGAAGAAGAATAAGATGAGGAAGAAGAAGTAAAAGAAGGAGAAGAACATGAAGAAGAAGAAGAAGAAGAAGAAAAAGAAAAAGAAGAAAAAGAAAGAGAAGAAAAAAAAAAGAAGAATAACAAGAAGTAGTAGAACAAGTAGAAGGAGATCAAGAAGAAGAAGAAGAAGAAGAAAAAAAGAAGATAAGGAAGAAGAAGAAGAAGGAGAAGAAGAAGAAGAGGAAGAAGAGGAAGAAAGAAAGAAGAAGAAGAAGAGTAAGCAGAAGAACAAGAAGGAGAAAATTTAGAAGTAGAAGAAGCTGAAGAGGAAGAAGAAGAGGAAGAGAAGGAAGAAGAAGAAGCAGAAGAAGAAGAAAAAGAAGAAGAAGAAGAAGAAAAAGAAAAAAATGATAATAATAAGAATAACAGTAATAATATTAATAATATAAAGAAGAAGAAGAAGAAGAAGTAAGGGAAGAAGAAGAAGTGGAAGAAGAGCAAGAACACGAAGAAAAAGAAGAAGAAAAGCAGAAGAAGAAGAAGAAGAAGAAGAAGAACATTTAGAAGTAAGAGAAGAAGAAGAATTAGAAGAAGAGAAGAAGTAGAGGAAAAAGAAAAACATTGATAATAATACAAATAATAGTAATAATATAAAGAAGAAGAAGAAGTGTAAAATGAAGCAGAAATTGAATAAGAAGAGATGAACAAGAAGATTTAGATGAAGAAGAAGAAGAAGAGGAAGAACAAGAACAAGAACAAGATGATGAAGAAGTTGAAGAATAAAGAGAAGAAAAAGAAGGAGGAGAAGAAATAGAAGAAGCAGTAGAATGAGAAGTAGAACAAGAAGTGGAAGAAGTAGTAGAAGTAGAAGAAGAAGAACATTTAGAAGAAGAACTTGAAAAGGAAGAAGAAGAAAAAGAAGAAGAGGAAGAAGAAGAAGAAGAAGAAGTAGAAGTTGAAGAGAAAGTAGGGGAATAATAATAATAAGAAGAAGAAGAAGAAGACTTAGATTTCAAAGAAGAAGAAGAAGAACAACAAAGAAGAAGAAGAAGAAGAAGATGAGGAAGGGTTAGTAGAACTAGTAGTAGTAGTAGAAGAAGAAGAAGAAAAAGAACGATGAGAAGAAGAAGTAGAAGTAGATGATCACAAAGAAGAAGAAGAAGATGGATAAGAAGAAGGTGAAGAAGAAGCAGATGAAAGGAGGAGAATAAGAAGAGTAAGAAGAAGAAGAAGAAGAAGAAAAAGAAGAGGGTAACAAGAAGAAGAAGAAGAAGAGAAACAAGTAGAATAGGGAAAAAGAGAGGAAGAAAAAGAGAAGAAGAAGAAGAGAAGAGGAAGAAGGAGAAGAAGAAGAAGAAGAAGAAGATGAAGAAGAAAAGGAAGAAGAAGAAGAGGATGAAGAAGTAGAAGAAGGAGAAAAATATGAAGAAGAAGAAGAAGAAGAAGAGGAGAAGAAGAAGAGGAAGAAGAAGAAGAAGAAGAAGAAGAAGAGGTAGAAGAAGAAGAAGAAGAGGAAGAGAAAGGAGAAGAAGAAGAAGAAGAAGAAGGGAAAGAAGAAGAGGAACAAGGAGAAGAAGTAGAAGAGGTAGAGGAATAAAAAGAAGAAGAAGAAGAACGAGTGGAAGATGAGGGGGAGAAGGTGAAGAAGAAGAAGAAGGTGAGGAGGAAGGAGAAGAAGAAGAGGAAGAGGAAGAAGAAGAGAAAGAAGAAAATGAATAAAAATAAGAAGAGCTAGAACAAGAAGAGAAAGAAGAGTGATAAGAAGAGGAAAAAAAGAAGAGCAATAAGAAGAAGAAGAATAAGAAGGAGAAGGAGAAGAAAAAGAAGAAGAGAAAGAAGAAGAAGAAGAAGAAGAAGAAGAAAAAGAAAAAGAAGACTAGAAGAGGAAGAAGAAAAAGAACACGAATAACAAGAAGAAGAAGAGGAACAAGAAGAAGAGGTGAAGAAGAAAAGAAGAGGAAGAAGAAGAAGAGGAAGAAGAGGAATAATAAGATGTAGAAGACGAAGAGGACGATGAAGAAGAAGAATTTGAAGAAGCAATAGAAGAAGAAGAAGATTTATGGATTACAAAGGGTAGGCTTACGGATTAGAGACTAGGTATTAGGGATTAGGTAAAACAAATTAAGGAGATGAGGATTAGTAGTTAAGGATTAAAGAGTAGGGATTAGGTGTTAGGGATTATGTATTATGGATTAGGGATTAGGGATTAGTGGTAATTGTAAGGGTTTGAGGATTGGGGATTTTTAAATAGGAGTTAAGGGATTAGCGATTAAACATCAAGGATTAATGATTATGAATAAGGGATTAAGAGTTTAAAAACTAAGGGTTAGAGATTAGTGATTCATGATTAAAGATTATGGATTAGGATTTTTGGATTATGGATTAGAGATAAGGGATTAGGAATTCAGGATAAAGGACTAAAGATTAGGAATTAGGGATAAGAGATGAAGGGATTAGTTCTTAAAGATTAGGGATTAAAGATTAGAGATAAGGACTAAAGAAGAAGAAGAAGAAGAAGAAAAAGAAGAAAGAGAAGAAATAGAAGAAGAAGAAGTAGAAGAAGAAGTGGAAGAAGAAGAACAAGAAGTTGGAGAAGATGAACAAATAGAAGTAGTTGTAGAAATACTAGACGAAGAATAAAAAGAAGAAGAGGAAGAAGAAGTAGAAAAAGAAGACAGAGGAGAAGATGAAGAAGAAGAAAAAGAAGAAGAAGAAGAATTAAAAGAAGAAGAAGTAGAAGTAGAAGAAGAAGAAGAAGAAGAAGTGAAAGAGGAAGAAGAAGAAGAAGAATTAGAAGTAGAAGAAGAAGATGAAGAAGAAGAAAAAGGAGGAGGAGAAGAAGTAGAAGAAGAAAAAGGAGGAGAAGAAGAAGATTATGAAGTAGAAGAAGATGAAGAGAAGCAAAAGAAGTTAAAAAAGGCGCGAATAAGAATGGTAAGAAGAAGAAGAGGAAGAAGAGGAAGAAGCAGAAGAGGGTAAGAAAAAGTGGAAGAAGAAGAAGAAGAAGAAGAAGAAGAAGAAGGAAAAGAGGAGGAAGAAAAAGATAAGAAGACAAGGAGGAAGAAGAAGAAGAAGAAGATGAAAAAGAAGAAGATGAGAAAGAAGAAGTGGAAGAAGGAAAAGAATATGAAGAATAAGGAGAAGAAGAAGAGAAGAAGAAGAACAAGAACAAGAGGAGGAAGAAGAAAAAGAAGATGAAGAAGAAGAAGAAGAAGAAGAAGAAGAAGCAAAAGAAGAAGGAGAAGAAAAAGAAGATAAAGAAGAAAAAGAAAATAAATAATAATAATAATAACAATAATAATAATAATAAGTAAAATTATAACAATAATAATAAATATAATAGAATGAAGAAAATGAATAAGAAGAACAACAAGAAGATTTAGAAGAAAAAGAAGAAGTAGAAGACGAAAAAGAAGAAGAAGAAGAAGAATAAGAAGAAGAAGAACTAGAAGATGATGAAGAAGAAGAAGAAGAAGAAGAAGAAGTAGAAGAATTAAAAGAACAAGAAAAAGAAGAAGAAGAAGATGAAGAGGAAAAAGAAGTAGTAGAAGAAGAAGAAAAATTAGAAGAATCAGAAGAAGAACAAGAAGAAGAACAAGATGAAGAAGAAAAAGAAGGAGAAGAAGTAGAAGAAGGAGAAGAAGAAGAAGAAGAAGAAGAAGAAGAAGAAGAAGTAGAAGAATTAAAAGAACAAGAAAAAGAAGAAGAAGAAGACGAAGAAGAAAAAGAAGTAGTAGAAGAAGAAGAAAAATTAGAAGAATCAGAAGAAGAACAAGAAGAAGAACAAGATGAAGAAGAAAAAGAAGGAGAAGAAGTAGAAGAAGGAGAAGAAGAAGAAGAAGATGAAGAAGAAGAAGATGAAAATGAAGAAGAAGCAAAAGAAGTAGTCGAAGAAGGAGGAGAATAAGAAGAGTAAGAAGAAGCAACAACAGAAGAAGAAGAAGAGGGTAAGAAGAAGAGTAAAAAGAAGAAGTAGAAGTAGAAGAAGAAGAAGAAAAAGAAGGAAAAGGAAAAGAAGCTTAAAAAGAAGTAAAAGAAGAGGTACAATGAGAAGTAAAAGAGAATATAGAAGTAAAAGAGAATATAGAAGTAATAAAAGAAGAAGAAGGAGAAGAACAAGTAAAAGAAGAAGAAGAGGAAGAATAACAAAAAGAAAAAGTGGATGAAGAAGAAAAAGAAGAATAAGAAGTAAAAGTAGAAGACAATGAAGAAGAAGAAGAATAAGAAGAAGAAGAAGAACTAGATGATGAAGAAGAAGAAGAAGAAGATGAAGAAGAAGAATTAAAAGAACAAGAAAAGAAGAGGAAGAAGAAGAAGATGAAGAAGTAGTAGTAGAAGAAGAAGAATTAGAAGACGTAGAAGAAGAAGAAGAAGAAGAAGAAGAAGAAGAAGATGAAGAAGAAAAAGAAGGGGAAGAAGAAGAAGTAGAAGAAGGTGAAGAAGGTGAAGAAGAAGAAGAAGAAGAAGAAGAAGAAGAAGAAGTTGAAGAAGAAGTAGAAGAAGAAGTAGTCAAAACAGCTGGAGAATAAGAAGAGTAAGAAGAAGCAGAAGAAGAAGACTAAGAAGAGGGTAAGAAGAAGAGGAAAAAGAAGAAGAATAAGGAAAAGAGAAGGATGAAAAAGAAGAAGAAGCAGAGAAGAAGAAGAAGAAGAAGAATAAGAAGAAGAAGAAGATTTTGATGATGAAAAAGAAGTAAAAGGAGAAGAAGAAGAAGAAGAAGAAGAGAAGAAGAAGAAGAAGAAGAAGAAGAAGAAGAGGAAGAAGAAGAAGAAGAAGAAGAAGAAGATGAAGAAGAAGAAGAAGAAAATGAAGAAGATGGGGGAGGAAGAAGAAGAAGATGAGGAAGAAGAAGAAGAATAATAATATGAGGAAGAAGGAGATGAAGAAGAGGAAGAAAAAGAAGAAGTAATCAAAGAAGGAGGAGAATTAGAAGAGTAAGAAGAAGTAGAAGAAGAAGAAGAAGATGAAGAAGGAGGTAAGAAGAAGAGGAAGAAGAAGAAGAAGAAGAAGAAGTATTAGTAGAAGAAGAAGAAGAAGAAGAACAGAAGGAAGAAGAAGAATAAGGAAAAGAGAACGATGAAAAAGAGAAGGAGAGAAGAAGAAGAAGAAGAAAAAGAATATGAAGAAGGACAAGGATTTGAAGAAAGAGAAGTAGAAGAAGGAGAAGAATATGAAAAAGAAGTAGAAGAAGAAGAGAAGAAGTAGAAGAAATAGAAGAGGAAGAAGAAGAAGAAGAAAAAGAAGAAGATGAAGAAGAAGATGACAAAGAAGAAGAAGAAGAAGAGGAAGAAGAAGAAGAAAAAGAAGAAGAGGGAGAAGAAGGAGAAGAAGAAGAAGAAGAAGAAAAAGTAGAAAAAGAAGAAGAGAAAGAAGAAGAAGAAGTAGAAGAGGAAGAAGAAGAAGAAGAAGAAGAGGAAGAAGAAGAAGAAGATGAAGAAGAAGAGGAAGATGTGGGGAAGAAGATGAAGAAGAAGAAGAAGAGGAAGAAGAAAAGGAGGAAAAGGAAGATGAAGAAGAACTGGATAAGGAAGAAGAGAGAGAAGAGGAAAAGAAGAAGAGCAATAAGATGGAGAAGAAGAGGAAGGAGAAGGAGAAGAAGACGAAGAGGAAAAACAAGAAAAAGACGAAGTAAAAGAAAAAGAAGAAGAACTAGATAAGGATGAAGAGAGAGAAGAAGAGGAAAAGAAAAAAAGCAATAAGAAGGAGAAGAAGAGGAAGGAGGAGGAGAAGAAGAAGAAGAAGAAAAATAAGAAAAAGAAGTTGAAAAAGAAAATAAAGAAGAAGGAGAAGAAGAAGAAAAAGAACAAGAAAAAGAAAAAGAAGAAGAGGAACAAGAAGAGATAAAAGAAGAATAAGAAGAGGAAGAAGAAGAAGAGGAAGAGGAGGAAGAATATGAAGTAGAAGAAGAGGAAGAAGATGAAGAATTTGTAGAGGAAGTAGTAGAAGAAGAAAGTGAAGAATTATGGATTATGAAAGGTAGGCTTAAGGATTAAGGATTTGATATTAGGGGTTAGGGAAAAACAATTATGGAGATAAGGATTAGGAATTAAGGATTAATAAGGATTAAGGACTAAGGATTAAGGATTAAGGATTAGGTTTAGGGATTAGAAATTGTTGATTATGAATTAGGGATTAGTGGTAACGACTAGGGTATGGTGATTGGGGTTTTTGAAATTATGGTTAATGGTTAGGGATTTAACAACAAGTTTTAGGGATTATGAATAAGGGATTAAGAGATTAAAAAACAAAGGATTAGTGATTAGTGATTCAAAATTAAAGATTAGATATTAACATTTTAGGAATATGGATTAGAGATTAGAAATTAGGGATTGAGGGGAAGGGATTAAAGATAAGAGATAAGGATAATAAATTAAGAGATTAGGTCTTAAAGATTAGGGGTTAAGGAATAGAGATAAGGACTAAAGAAGAAGAAGAATAAGAAAAAAGGAAGTTGAAGAAGTAGAAGTAGAAAAAGAAGAATAGGAAGTAGAAGAAGAGGAACAAGAAAAAGTAGTAGTAGTAGAAGAAGAATAAATAGAAGTAGAAGAAGTAGAAGAAGAAGATGAACGATAATAATAATAATAATAATAATAATAATAATAATAATAATAAGAAAAAGAAGTAGTAGAAGAAGAAGACAGAGGGGAAGATGAAGAAGAAGAAAAGGAAAATGAAGAAGAAGAGGAGGTAAAAGAAAAAGAAGAAGAAGAATTAGAAGAAGTGGACATGAAGAACAAGAAGAAAAAGAAGAAGAAGAAGAAGAAGAAGAAGAAGAGGAAGAAGAAGAAAAAGAAGAAGATCTTGAAGAAGAGGAAGAAGAAGAAGAATAAGAAGATGAAGAAGAAGAGGAAGAAGAAGAAGTTGAAGAATAATAAGAAGAAGAAGAACAAGAAAAAGAGAAAGAAGAAGAAGAAGAGGAAGAAGAAGAAGAAGAGGAAGAGGAATAAGAAGAAGAAGATGAAGAAGAGGAAGATGAAGAGAAGAAGATGAAGAAGAAGTAGATGAGGAGGAAGAAGAAGAAGAAGGGGAAGAAGGAGAAGATGAAGGGAAAGAAAGGAAGATGAAGTGAAAGAAGGCAAAGAACAAGAAAAAGGAGAGGGGAAAGGAAAGAAAGAACAAGAAGAGAAGAAGAAGAGGAAGAAGAACAAGAAGAAAAAAAAGAAGAGAAAGAAGAAGAAGAAGGGGAAGAAGAAGGAGAAGATGAAGGGAAAGAAAGGAAGAAGAAGTGAAAGAAGACAAAGAACAAGAAAAAGGAGAGGGGAAAGGAAAGAAAGAACAAGAAGAAAAGAAGAAGAGGAAGAAGAACAAGAAGAAAAAAAAGAAGAGGAAGAAGAAGAAGAAGAAGATGATGATAATGATAAGGAGGTGGTGGAGGAGGTAGAGGAACAAGAAGAAGAAGAAGAAAAACAAGAAGAAAAAGAATGAGAAGAAGAGCAAGAAAAAGAAGAGGAAGAAGAAAAAGGATAAAGGGGAAGAAGGGGAAGAAGAAGAAGAAGAAGAAGTAGAAGAAGAAGAAAGAAAAGAAGATGTAGTAGAAGAAGAAGAAGTAGAAGGGGAAGAAGAGGAGGGAAGATGGAACATGGATTCGAGAGGGTGTGCTTAGAGATTAAGAATTAGGAAATAAAGATTGGGGGTTAGGGATGAAAGGGGTAGGGATTAAGGATTTGGAATTAGGGATTAGGGATTAGGTATTAAGGATTAGTGATTCAAAAATAAGGATTATGAATTAGGGATTAGTGATTAGGGTTAGAGATTAGGGATAAGAGATTAAAGGATTAAGAATTAAGTATTATGGATTAGGGATATCTTATTAATGATTAGGGATTAGGGATTTAGAATTAGAGATTAGCGAATAAAGATTAATTATTTAGAATAATGGATTAATGATTAAGAATTAGGGATTGCGAATTAGAGGTTAAAGGATTAAGTCTTAAAGATTAGGTATAAAAGATTAGGGATTATGAATTAAAGAACAAGGATTAAGGATATTTGATTCGGAATTAAAGATGAAGAAGAAGTAGTAGTCGAAGAACGAGAGGAAGTAAAAGCAGAAGATGGAGCAAAAGGACAACAAGAAATGATGAAGAACGAGAAGAAGTAAAACAAGGAGCAGAATAACAACAAGAAAAGATGAACAAAAAGAACAAGAAGAAGAAGTAGTAGAAGAAAAAGAAGTAAAAGAAGAAGAAGAAGACAATGGAGAAGATTATTTTGAAGAAAAAAAAGAAGAAGATGAAGAGAAAGAAGAAGAAGAAGAAGAAGACAAAGAAGAAGAACAAGAAGAAAAGAAGACAAAGAAGAAGAAGAAGAAGTGGAAGAAGTAAAAGATGAAGATGAAGAAGTTTGAGAAGAAGAAGATGAGGAAGAAGAAGAAGCAGAAGCAGAAGAAGAAGAAGAAGAAGAAGAAGAAGAAGAAGACGAAGAAGAAGAAAAAAAAGAAGGAAAAGAAGAAGAAGAAGAAAAAAAGAAGGAAAAGAGGAAGAAGAATAAAAGGATGAAAAAGAAGAAGAGGAAGAAAAAGAAGAAACAAGAAGAAGAGGAAGAGGAAGAAAAAGAAGAGAAAGAAGAAGTAAAAGAAGAAGAAGAAGAAAAAGAAGAGAAAGAAGTAAAAGAAGAAGAAGAAGAACAAGAAGAGGAAGAAGAAGAAGAAAAAAAGGAAAAAGAAGAAGTAGAAGTAGAAGAAGAAGAAGAGGAAAATGAGGAAGAAGAAAAGAAGATGATAATGAAAAAGAAGTGGAAGAAGAGAAAGAAGAAGAACAATAGGAAGAAGTGGAAGAAGTGTTAGAAGAACAAGAAGAAGACGAAGAAGAAGAAGAAGAAGAAGAAGAAGAAGAAGAAGAGGAAGAGAAAGAGGAAGATGTAGAAGGAGAAGAGGAAGAAGGAGGAGAAGAAGAAGAGGAAGAAGAATTGAATGAAGAAGAAGAAGACAAAGAAGAAGAAGTGGATGATGAGGGAGAAGTGTGAGAAGATGAAGAAGACGTAGATGGAAAGAAGAAGAAGAAGATGAACAGGATGACAAAGAAGAAGTAGTAGAGGAATAAGAGGAAGAAGAGGAAGAAGAAGACAAAGAAGAGGAAGAAGGAGAAGAAAAATAACAATAATAGGAAGAATAATAATAAGTGGAAGAAGAAGAAGTAGAAGAAGGAGAGTAAGAAGAAGAAGAAGAAGAAGAACAAGAAGGGCAAGTAGAAGAAGAATATGGAAAAGAAGAAGAGGAAGAAGAAGAAGTGGATGAAGAAAAAGAAGAAGAGGAAGAAGTAGTTGAAGAAGAGAGAGATGTGAAAGAAGAAGAAGAAGAAGAAGAAGAAGAAGTAGAAGGGGAAGAAGAGGAGGGAAGATGGAACATGGATTTGAGAGGGTGTGCTTAGGGATTAAGAATTAGGAAATAAAGATTGGGGGGTTAGGAATTAGAGGGTAGGGATTAAGGATTTGGCATTAGGAATTGGGGATTAGTTATTAAGGGTTAGTGATTCAAAAGTAAGGATTATGAATTAGAGATTAGTGATTAGGGTTAGAGATTAGGGATAAGAGATTAAAGGATTAAGAATTAAGTATTATGGATTAAGGATATTTGATTAATGATTAGGGATTAGGGATTTAGGATTAGAGATTAGAGAATTATTTAGAATAAGGGATTAATGATTAAGAATTAGGGATTGCAAATTAGAGGTTAAAGGATTAGGTTTTAAAGATTAGGTATAAAAGATTAGGGATTATGAATTAAAGAACAAGGATTAAGGATATGAGATTAGGAATTAAAGATGATGAAGAAGAAAAAGAAGAAGTAATCGAAGAACCAGAAGAAGTAAAAGAAGAAGGACCAGAAGGACAACAAGAAAAGATGAAGAATGAGAAAAAGTAAATGAAGAAGGAGCAGAAGGACAACAAGAAAAGATGAAGAACAAGAAGAACAAGAAGAAGAAGTAGTAGAAGAAAAAGAAGTAAAAGATGAAGAAGAAGATCATGGAGAAGATTATTTTGAAGAAAAAGAAGAAGAAGAAGAAGAAGAAGAGGAGAAGGAAGAGAAGAAGAAGAAGACAAAGAAGATGAACAAGAAGAGAAGAAGACGAATAAGAAGAACAAGAAGAGGAAGAAGAAAAGAGGAAGATGAAGAAGTAAAAAAGGAAGATGAAGAAGTTGGAGAAGAAGAAGATGAAGAAGAAGAAGATGAGGAAGAAGAAGAAGCAGAAGAAGAAGAAGAAGATGATGATGATGATGAAGAAGAAGAAAAAAAAGAAGAAAAAGAAGAAAAAAAAGAAGGAAAAGAAAAAAAAGAAGAAAAGGAAGAAAAAGAGGAAGAGGAAGAAAAAAAAGAAACAAGAAGAAGAAGAAGAGGAAGAAAAAGAAGAGAAAGTAGAAGTAGTAGAAGAAGAACAAAAAGAGGAAGAAGAAGAAGAAAAAAAGGAAAAAGAAGAAGAAGAAGTAGAAGAAGGAGAAGAAGAAGAAGAAGAGGAAAATGAGGAAGAAGAAAAGAAGATGATAATGAAAAAGAAGTGGAAGAAGAGAAAGAAGAAGAATAATAGGAAGAAGTGGAAGAAGTGTTGAAGAATAAGAAGAAGATGAAGAAGAAGAAGAAGAAGAAGAAGATGAAGAAGACGAAGAGAAAGAGGAAGAAGAAGAAGGAGAAGAGGAAGAAGGAGGAGAAGAAGAAGTGAAAGAAGAAGAAGAAGATGAAGAAGAAGAAGTGGATTATGAGGGAGAAGTGTGAGAAGATGAAGAAGACATAGAAGGAAACAAGAAGAAGAAGATCAAGACGATGACAATGGAGAAGTAGAAGAAGAATAAGAGGAAGAAGAGGAAGAAGAAGACAAAGAAGTGGAAGAAGGAGAAGAAAAATAAGAATAATAAGAAGAAGAATAATCACTGGAACAAGAAGAAGATGCAGAAGAAGGAAAGAAGATGAAGAAGAAGAAGAAGAGCAAGTAGAAGAAGAATATGGAGATGAAGAAGAGGAAGAAGAAGAAGTGGACAAAGAAAAGACGAAGAGGAAGAAGAAGTTGAAGAAGAGGGAGATGTGAAAGAAGAAGAAGAAGAAGAAGAAGAAGAAGAAGAAGTAGAAGAAGAGAAAAAGAAGAAGAAGGAGATGAAGTAGGAGTTGAAGAAGAAGAAGAAGCTGAAGAAGAAGAAGAAGAAAAAACTGATGAAGAAGAAGATGAAGAAGTAGTAGTAGAAGAAGAAGAAGAGGAAGAAGGAGAAGAACAAAAAGAAGAAGGAGATGAGGATGATGATGAAGAAGGAGAAGAAGACAAAGAGGTAGAAGAAGAAGTAGAAGTAGAAGAAGAAGAAGAAGAAGAAGTAAAAGTAGGAGGAGGAGGAGAAGAAGAACAAGAAGAAGAAGAAGAACAGGAAGAAGAAGAGCAAAAATATGTGGAAGAAGAAGAAGATGGACAAGAAGATGAAGAAGAAAAAGAAGAGAAAGAAAAAGTGAAGAAGAAGAAGAAGAAGAAGAGCAAGAAGAAGAAGTTGAAGAGGAAGAAGAAGAAGTAGAAGAGAAGGAGGTAGAAGAAGAAGAAGAAGAAGAAGAAGAAGAGGTCGAAGAAGAAGGAGAAGAAGAAGAAAAAGAAGAAGAAGTGGATCAAGTAGAAGAGGAAGAAGAGGAAGAAGAAGGAGAAGAAGATGAAGGAGAGGAAGAAGTAGAAGAAGGGAAAAAGGAAAAGAAAGTTGAAGATGTGAAAGTAGAAGGTGAAGTGGAAGAAGAAGGAGAAAAAGTAGAACAAGAGAAGAAGAATAAGGAGATAAATTGGAAGACAAAGAAGAAGAAGTAGAAGAAGAAGGAAAAGAAGTAAAAGAAGGAGAAGAAGAAGAAGAAATCGAAGAAGATGAAGATGAAGAAGAAGAAGAAGAAGTAAAATATTAAGAAGATGAAGAAGAAGAAGAAGAAGAAAAAGAAGAAGATGATGAAGAAGAAGAAGTAGCAGAAGAGGAGGTAGTAAAAGAAGATGGAGAAGGAGAAGAAGAAGAAGAAGAAGAAGAAGAAGAAGAAGACGAAGAAGATGAAGAAGGCGAAGAAGAAGAAGAAGAAGATGATGAAGGAGAAGAGTAAGAAGAAGATGAATAAGAAGGAGGTGAACAAGAAGAAGTAGTACAAGAAGAGGAAGAAGAAGATGATGAAGAAGAAAAATAATATGAAGAAGAAGAAAAAGAAGAAGTGGAGAAGAGGAAGAAGAAGAAGATGATGATGATGAAAAAGAAGAAGAAGAAGTGGAAGAAGAAGAAAAAGAAGAAGAAGAGGAAGAGGTAGAAAAAGAAGAAGAGGAGGAATAAGAAGAAGAAGAAGAAGAGGAACAACAAGAAGAAGAGGAAGAAGCAGAAAATAAAGAAAAAGAAGAAAAAGAAGTAGTAGGAGGAGAGGAAGAAGGAGAAGAGGAAGAAGAAGAAGAAGAAGAAAAAGTGGAAGAAGAAGAAGAAGAGGAAGAAGATGTGGATGAAGCGGTAGAAGTGGAAAAATAAGAAGAAGAAGAAGTTGAAATAAAATGAAAAGGAAGAAGTTGAAGAATTTGATGAAGAAGAATGTGAGAAGTAAAACAAAAAAGAAGATGAGAATCAAGAAGAGGAAGAGGAACATAGAGAAGAGGAAGAAGAAGAAGAAGAAGAAGAATGTGAGGTAGAAGAGGAAGAGAAAGAAGAAGAAGAGGAAGAAGAAGAAGAAGAAGAAAAAGAAGAAGAGGAAGAAGGAGGCAAAGAAGGAGAAGAAGAAGAAGGAGAAAGAAGAAGAAAAAGATGTAGATGAAGAGTAAGAAGTAGAGGGAGAAGAAGACATTCGAAGAAGTGACAAAAGTTGAAGAAGAAGAAGGGGAAGAAGTAGAACAAAAAATTAAGATGAGGAAGATGATGAAGAGAACGAAGAAGGAGAATTAGAAGACAAAGAAGAAGTAAAAAAAACAAAATGAAGAGGAGAAGAAGAAGAAGAAGTAGAATAAGAAGAAGAAGAAGAAGAAGAAAAAGAAAAAGAATAGGAAGAAAAGGAAGAAGAAGAAGAAGAAGTAGAAGAGGATATAGTAGAAGTAGAAGTCGTTTATGAAGACGTAGAAGAAGATAAAGAATAAGAAGAAAAAAAGAAGAAGTAGAAGAAGAAGAAGTGGAAGTTGAAGAAAAAGAAGATGAAGAAGATGAAGAAGAGGAAGAAGAGGAAGATGAAAAAGAAGAAGAAGAAGAAGAAGTAAAAGACGAAGGGGTAGAAGAAGAAGAAGAAGAAGAAAATTAAGAAGAAGAGGAAGAAGATGAAGAAGAAGAGAAAGAAGAAGAAGTAGAAGAGGAAGGAAAATAAGAATTCGAAGGAGAAGTGTATGAAGAAGAAGAAGAAGGTGATGAAGTGGAAGAAGTAGAAGAAGAAGAAGAATTAGAAAAAGTAGAAGAAGAAGTAGTAGGAAAAGAAGAGGAAGAAGAAGAAGAAGCAGAAGAGGATCAAGAAAGAGGAGTTGGACAAGAAAAAGAAGTTGAGGAATGAAGAAGAAGAAGAAGAAGAAGACGAAGAAGTCAAAGAAGGAGGAGGAGAAGTAGAAGTAGAAGACAAAGAAGAAGAAAAAGAAGAAGAAGAAGGGCAAGAAGAAGAGGGAAAAGAAGAAGGAGAAGTAGTAGGAGAAGAAGAAGAAGAAGGAGAAGAACAAGAAGATGTTGAAGTTTAAGAAAAAGAGAACAAGAAGAAGAAGGAGAAGAAGAAGGTGAACAAGAAGTAGTATTCGTAACAGAAGAAGAAGAAGAAGAAGAAGAAGCAAAAGAAAAGAATAAGAAGAAGAAGAAGAAGAAGAAGAAGGAGAAGAAGAAGAAGAAGAAGAAAGAGGATGAAGAGAAGAACACATAAAAGAGGAATAAGGAGGAGAAGAAGAAGAAGAAGAACATTAAGCAGGAGGAGAAGGAGGAGAAGAAGATGAAGAGAAAGAAAAAGAAGAAGGGAAAGAAGAAGAAGAAGAAGAAGAGGAAGAACAACAAAAGAAGAAGAAGAATAAGAAGAAGAGGAAGAAAATCAAAAGAAGAAGTAGTAGTAGAAGAAGAAGAAGAAGAAGAAGAAGATTAAGAAGAAAAAGTAGAAGAAGCAAAAGATGAAGAAGTAGAATAAGAGTAGTAGAAGAAGAAGAATAGCAAGAAGAAGAAGAAGAAGAAGAAGATGAAGTAAAAGAAGAAGAAGAAGAAGATGAAGTAGAAGAAGAAGAAGAAGAAGAAGAAGCTGAAGTGGAAGAAGAACAAGAAGAAGAAGAAGAAGAAAAAGAAGGAGAAGAAGTAGTAGTAGTAGAAGAAGAAGGAGAAGGAGAAGAAGATGATGAAGAAGAAGAAAAAGTTGAAGAAGAAGCAGAAGAAGTCAAAGAAGGAGGAGAACAAGAAGAGTAAGGAGAAGAAGAAGAAGAAGAAGAAGAAGAAGAAGGTTGTAAGAAGACAAAGAAAAAGAAGTAGTAGCAGTAGAAGAAGAAGAAGAAGAAGAAGAAGAAGAAGCAGAAGAAGAAGAAGAAGGGGAACAAGAAGAAGAAGAAGAAGGAGAAGAAGGAGAAGAAGAAGAAGAATAAGAAGAAGAATAAGAAGAAGAAGAAGAAGAGGAAGATATAGAAGTAGAAGAAGAAAAAGAAGAAGAGGAAGAAGTGGAAGAAGAAAAAAAAAGGAAGAGAAAAAGAAGAAGAGGAAACTGAAGAAGAAGAATAGGAAGAAGAAGAAGCAGAACAAGAAGAAGAAGAAGAAGAAGAAGAAGAAGAGAAGAACAAGTTGTAGTAATATGAGAAGAACAAGAAGAAGAACATGAAGAAGAAGAAGAAGAAAACTAAGTAAAAAATTAAAAGAAGAAGAAGAAGTAGAAGAAGAATAGGAAGAGGAAGAAGAGGAAGAGGAGGAAGATGGTGATGATGAAGAAAAAGATGAAGTAGGAGAAGAAAAGAAGAAGAAGAAGAGAAAGAAGAAGAAGAAGAAGAAGTGCAACTATAAGAAGATGAAGAAAAAGATAGAAGGAATGGAATAAGATAAAGAAGAAGAGGAAGAAGAGGACATAGAAGAGGAAGAAAAACAAGAAGTAGAAGAAGAAAGAGAGGAGAAAGAGGAAGAAGAAGAAGAAGGTGATGAAGTAGTTATGGAAGAAGAAGAACAAGAAGAAAAAGAAGAAGAAGCAAAAGTAGTGGAAGAAGAAAAAGACGAAGAAGAAGAAGAAGAAGAAGAGGAAGAGGATTAAGGTGGAGAAGGAGGAGAAGAGGAAATTGAAGAAGAAGGATTAGGCGAAGAAGCAAATGAAAGAGAAGAAGAAGAAGAAGAACAAGAGTAAGAAGAAGTAGAAGAAGAAGATGTTGAAGAAGGAGAAGCAGAAGAAGAAGGGGAAGAAGTTGAGGAAAAAGAAGAAGAAAGAGAAGAAGATGAAGATGATGAATAAGAAGAAGCAGAAGAAAAAGAGAAGAAGAAGAAGAAAAGGAAGAGGAAAAGGAAGATGAAGAAGTAGAAGAAGAAGAAGATGAAAAGGATGAAGGAGAAGAAGATGAAGAAGAAGAAGAGGTAGAAGAAAAAGAAGAAGAAGATGATGATGATGAACAAGAAGAAGAAGAAGTGGAAAAAGAAGAAGAGGAAGAAGAAGAAAAAGATGAAAAAGAAGAAGAGGAGGAAGATGATGATTAAGAAGAAGAAGAATAAAAAGAAGAAGAAAATGAAGAAGAAGAGGCAAAGGAGAAGGAGGAAGAAGAAGAAGGAGAAGAAGGAGTGGAAGAAGAAGAAGAAGATGGAGAAGAAGAAGAAGATGGAGAAGAAGAAGAGGATGGTGAGTAGTAGAGGATAACAAAGAAGAAGATGATGAGGACGAAGAAGAAAAAGAAGAGGAAGAAGATGATGAACAAGAAGAAGAAGATGATGATGAACAAGAGTAGGAAAAAGAAGAAGAAGAAGAAGATGAAAAACAAGAAGAAGAAGAGGAAAATTAAGAGCAAGAAGAAGTGGAGAAAGAAGAAGAAGAAGAACAAGAAGAGGATGAAGAAGAAGAACTAGAAAAGTAAGATGATGAAGAAGTGAAGAAAGGTGAGGACAAGAGGATGACAAAGTAGAGGAACATGATGTGGAAGAAGGAGAAGAAGAGGAGGAAGAAGATGTTGAAGAAAAAGAAGAAAAAGATGAAGAAGAGGAGGAAGAAGAAGAAGGAGTTGAAAAAGAAGAGGAGGAAAAGGAAGATGATTATTAAGATGATCAAGAAGAAGAAAATGAAGAAAAAGAAGAAGTTGAAGAAGACGAAGAAGTGGAAGAAGAGAATGAACAAGAAGAAGAAGAAGGGGAAGACAAAGAAGAAGAAGAAGAGGAAGTATTGAAGAAGTAAAAGAAGAAGAAGAAGAAGAAGAACAGTAACAAGAAGGAGAAGTAGAAGAACAAGAATAAGAAGAAGTAAAGGAAGAAGAAGAAGAAGAAGCAAAAGAAGAAGTAAAAGAAGAAAGAAAAGAAGAAGAAGAAGAAGAAGAAGAAGAAGACGAAGAAGAGTTAGAAGAAGAAGGTGGAATATAAGAAGAAGAAGTAGGAGTAGAAGTAGAAGAAGAAGAAGAAGAAGAAGTCAAAGAAGTAAGAGAAGAAGAAGATGATGAAAAAAGGGGAAGAAGAAGTCGAAAAAGAAGAAGAAGAAGAAAAAGAAGAAGAAGAAGAAGAACAAGAAGAAGGACAAAAATAGGAACAATAAGAGGAAGAAAAAGAGAAGAAGAAGAATAAGAAGAAGCAATAGGAGAAGAAAAAGAAAAAGTAGAAGAAGAAGAAGTCGAAGAAATAGGGGGAAGGGAAGAAGAAGAAGAAGAAGGAAGGGCAGAAGAAGTAGAAGAAGAATAAGAAGAAGAAGAAGAGTAAGAAAAATAGAAGAAGAAGAAAAAAAGTAAAAGAAGTAGTGGAAGAAGGAGAAGAAGAAGAATAGGAAGAAGAATAAGGGGAAGAAGAAGAAGAAGAGGAAGCAGAAGAAGTAGTAGAAGAAGAGGAAGAAGATGTGGAAGAAGAAGAAGAAGAAGATGATGAAGAAGAGGAAGATGAGGAGAAGAGGACGATTAAGAAGAAAAAGATGAAGAGGAAGAAGAAGAAGAGGAAGAGGAAGAAGAAGAAGAAGAGGAAGAAAAAAAGGAAGAAGATAAAGACGAAGAAGAAGAAGAGAAAGAAGAGGAAGAAGAAGAGGAAAAGAAGATGAGATAAAAGAAGAAGAAAAAGATGAAGAAGTGGAAGAAGAAAAGGAAGAAGTAGAAGATTAATTGTTAAGGATTTGGTATTAGAGATTAAGGATTTAGGATTATGGATTAGAGAATGGGGATTAGGGATTAGAGATCAGTGACTCAGGATGCAAGATTTAAGGTTAGAGTTTAAGTATAACAGATTACATATTTCGAGATTAACAGAGTAGGATTAGAATTAAAAAATGGATTAGGGTTTAGTGATTATGTATTTGTGATTAAGGATAAGATATTATGGATTAATGATGAGGAATTATTGATTATAGTTTAGGGATTTGTTGCTAGGCGTGAAGGTTTTGAGTTTAGGGATTAGAGGTTTGTGATTTGTAGTTAGCAATTAATGATTAAGGATGGATGAGCCATTAAGAATTAGGGATTATGGATTAGAAAGAAGAAGAAGATGAAGGAAGAAAGAAGAAGGAAGAGGGAAGAAGGAAGAAAAAAGAAGAAGAGGAAAAGGAAGAAAAAGAAGGAGAAGAAGAGGAAGAAGAAGCGAAAGAATAAAAAAGAATGAAGAAGAAAGAAGGAAGAAAGAAGAAGGAAGGAGGAAGGAAGAAGCTAGAAAGAAGAAAGAAGAACAAAGAATAAAGAAGAATGTAGAAAGAAGAAAAGAAATATGAAAGAAGGAAGAAGAAGTAGAAGAAGAAGAAGAAGAAGATTGAAAAGGAGATAGATAATGAAGAGCAGGTGAAGGAGAAGGAGAAGGAGAAGGAGAAGGGGAAGGTGAGGAGATGGAGAAGGAGAAGGAGAAAGAGAAGGATTAGGGGACAGAGACAGAGATGGAGAAGGAGAATCAGAAGGAGAAAGAGAAGGAGAAGAAGAAGGAGAAATAAAAGAAGAAGAAGAAGAAGAAGAAGAAGAAATAAAAGAAGAAGATGATGACAATGATGAAGAAGAAGAAGAAGAAGCACAAGAGGAAGAAGAAGAGGAAGATGAAGAGAAAGTAGAAGAATAAGAAAAGAAGACATAGAGGTAGAAGAAGAAGAAGATGAAGAAAAAGAAGAAGAAGAAGAAGAAGATGGCGATGAAGACAAAAAAGAAGAAGAAGAAGAAGAAGAAGAGAAAGAATAAAGAAGAAGGAAGATTAAAGAAGGATGAAGTAAGGAGGAAGGAAGAAGGATGGAGGAAGAAAGAAGAATGGTGAAAGATTAAAAAATGAAGAAGAAAGAACGAAGAAGAAGAAGAAGAAGAAGAAGAAGAAGAAGAAAAAGAAGAAGAAGAGGGAGAAGGAAAAGGAGCAGGACGAATGGAAGGACGAGGAGAAGGTGAAGGAGAAGGAGAAGGTGAAGGTGAAATAGAAGAGGAAGTTGAAGGAGATGGAGAAGGAGATATAGAAGGAGAAGAAAAAGAAGAAGAAGATGAAGATGAAGTGGACGGAACTGTAGAAGAAGCAGAAGAAGAAAAAGTAGAAGAAGACGATGATGAAGAAGAAGACGATGAAGATGAAGAAGATGTAGAAGTAGAAGAAGAAGAAGTAGAAGTAGAAGAAGTAGAAGAAGAAGAAGAATATGAGGAAGAAGAAGAGTAAGAAGAATAACTAGAAAAGAAGAAATAGAATAAGAAGAAGAAGAAGAGGAAGAAGTGCAAGAAGAAGAAGAGGAAGACGAAGAAGAAGAAGAAGAAGTTGAAGGAGGCAATGAAGATGAAGAAGAAGGAGAAGAAGAAGAAGAAGAGGAAGAAGATGAGAAAGAATAAAATAAAGGAAGAAGAAAAATGAAGAAGGAAGAAGGAAGGTGGAAGGAAGTTGGAAAAAGGAGAAAGGAAGAAGAAAGAAGAAAGAAGAAAGTAGAAAGAAAAAAGAAGAAAGAAGAAAGAATGAACAAGAAGAAGAAGAGGAAGAAGAAGAAGGGCAAGGAAAAGGAGGAGTATTAGAAGAAGACAGGGGAGAAGGTGAAGGATAAGGAGAAGGAGAAGGAGAAGAGGAAGGTGAAGGAGATGGAGAAGAAGTAAGAGAAGAGGAAGGAGGAGTAGTAAACAAAGATGGAGAAGGAGAAGGAGAAGCAGAAGAAGAAAGACAAGGAGAAGAAGAAGGGGAAGAAGAAAGAGAAGGAGAAGACAAAGAAGAAGAAGAAGAAGAAGAAGAAGAAGTAGAAAGATAAGTAGAAGAATAAGTGGAAGAAGAAGAAGAAGAACAAGAACAAGAAAAGAAAAAGAAGGAGAAGGAGAAGAAGAAGAAGAGTAAGAAGAAGACGAAGAGGAAGAAGAAGAAGAAGAAGAAGAAGAAGAAGAAGATGATGATGAAGATGAAGACAAAGAAGAAGAAGAAGAAGAAGAAGAAATGGAAGAAGGAGAAGAAGAGGATGAAGAAGAATATAAGAGGAGGAAGAAGAAGAAGAAGAGGAAGATGAAGATGAAGAGGAAGAGGGAAAAGAAGAAGAAGAAAATAAGGAAGAAGCAAAACACGAAGAAGAAGAAGTTGAGGAAGTGGTAGAAGAAGAAGAAAAAGAAGAATAGGATGTTGAAATGGATTAGTGATTAGGGGTTAGGGATTATATATTAAGGAGGGAGTGGTTAGGGATTAGGGAATATGGATTATAGATTAGAGAGGTAGGGATTGGGGATTAGGGAGGTATTAGGAATTGGTGGTTGGGGATTAGGGATAGAGGGATTAGGTATTATGCAATAGGGATTATGGATTAATATTTAGAGATTAGGATTTAAAAATTAAGGATTATGGATTAATGAGTTAGCAACAAGGAATAAGAAATAGTAATTAGGGATTAAAGATTAAGGATTAGAGATTAAAGATTAGAGATGAAGAGATTAATGATTAAGGATTAGGGTTCAGTGATTAAGGATTGAGGATTATGGTATTAATTATTAAAGATTAGGAATCTAGGATTAAGGATTACAAGTTAAGAATTATATATTATAGATTAGTAATTAAGGGTTAATAATTAGGTATTAGGGAATAAGGTTTAAAAAGTAGGGAATAGAGATTATGGATTAAAGATTAAAGATTAAAGATTAAGGATTATAGATTATAAGTTAGGGATTAAGGATTAGTAATTAAGTATCAGTGATTTTGGTTTATAGATTACAGATTAAGGATTAATGATTAAGGATTAAGGATTGATTAGGGATTATAGATTAAGGATTCAAGATTAGGGATTAGGGAATAGGGAGAAGGAAGAAAGAAGGAGGAAGGAAGAAGAAGAATAAGGAAGAAAGAAGAAGAAAGAACGAAGAAGGGAGAAGTTAGAAGGAAGAAGAAGAAAAAGAGAAGGAAGAAGAAGAACAAAAAGAAGAAGAAAAAGAAGTGGAGAAGAAGAGGAAGAAGAAAGTAGAAAGAACAAAGAAGAACAAAGAAACAAGAAGAAAGAAATAAGAAGAAAGAAGCAAAATGGAAGGAAGAAGCAGGAAGGAGGAAGGAAGAAGAAAGAAGAAAGAAAAAAAGAAAGAAAATTGAAGAAGAAGAGGAAGAAGAAGAACAAGTAGAAGGAGAAGGAGGAGAAGGAGAAGCAAAAAGAGAACAAAAAGTAGATGCAGAAGGAGAAGGCATCGAGAAGGTGATCGAGAAGGAGAAGGAGAAGGAGAAAGAGAAAAAGAGGAGAAGAAGAAGGAGAAGATGAAGAAGAAGAAGAAGAAGAAGAAGAGGAAGAAATAGAAGTAGAAGAAGAAAAAGAAGAAGAGGAAGAAGTGGAAGAAGAAAAAAAAAAGCAAGAGAAAAAGAAGAAGAAGAATAGGAAGAAGAAGTAGAAGAAGAAGAAGAAGAAGAAGAAGAAGAAGAGAAGAACAAGTTGTAGTAATATGAGAAGAACAAGAAGAAGAACATGAAGAAGAAGAAGAAGAAAAAGAAGAAGACGAAGGAGAGTAAGAAGAAGAAGAAAACAAAAAAGACGAAGAAGAACGAGCAGAAGAAGATGAAGTAGAGGAGGAAGAAGATGAAAAAGAAGAAGAAGAAGAAGAACAAGAAGAAGAAGTTGAGGATGAGGAAGAAGAGGAAAGAGTATTAAGGATTACAGATTAGGGATTAAGGATTTTGGAATAGAGATTAGAGATTTCAAATTGTAAATTATGGATAAGAAATTAATGATTAGGGATTATGTGTTAATGATTAAGGTTTAAGGATTAGAGATTAAGGATTAGAGATTAGGGATTATAGATTAGAGATTAGGGATTATAGATTAGAGATTATGGATTAGGAATGGATTAGAGATCTGGATTAGAGATTAAGGATTAGGGAATAGAGCATTAGGATCTATGATTAGGAAGGGTTGGATTATGGATTACAAATTTAGGGATAAGAGATTAGGGAGGGAAGGATTAAGTAGTAAGGTTTAGAGAATATGGATTAAGGAATATGAAGAAGAAGTAGAAGAAGAAGTAGAAGAATAAGGAGAAGAAGAAGAAGAAGAAGAAGAGGAAGATGAAGAAGAAAAGGAAAAAGAAGAAAAAGAAGAAGAAGAAGAAGAAGAAGTAGAAGAAAAAAAATGGATGAAGAAGAAGAAGAAGAAGAAGAAGAGGAGGAAGAAGAAGAAGAAGAAGGATAAGAAGAATGAGAAGGAGAAGAGTGAGAAGAAGAAGAAGAGTATGGTGATGAAGTTGAAAGGAAGAAGAAGAAGAAGAAGTGGAAGAAGAAGGAGAAGAAGAAGAAGAGAAAGATGAGAAGTAGAAGAAGAACAACGACAAGAAGAGAGGTAGAAAAAGATGAAGAAGAAGAAGATGGATAAATAGATGAAGAAGATGGAGGAGAAGCAGAAGAAGAAGTAGAACAAAAAAAGAAGAAATAAAAGAGGAAGAGAAAGAAGAAGAAGAAGAAGAAGAAGAGGAAGAGGAAGAGGAAGTGGAGGAAGAAGAAGAAGATGATGATGAAGAAGAAGAAGCAGAAGAAATAGAAGAAGAAGAAAAGGAAGAAGAGGAAGGAGAAGTTGAAGAAGGAAGAAGTAAAAGAAGAGGAAGAAGAAAAGGATTAGAGATTAAGGATTAAGGGTTAGGAATTAGTGACTAAGGATTAAGAATGGATGGATATGGGATTAGGTGTTAGGGGTTTTGGATTTGGGATTCTGGAATAGGGATTGAGGATTTAGGATTCAAGATTATGGATTAGAGATTAGGGATTAGGGAGTTTAGATTAAGTGATTAGGATTAAGATTAGAGATTAGGAATAAAGGATTAAGAATTAAGAATTAAGGATTAGGGATAAGGGACTAGAGATTATGGATAATGGAATTTGGATTATAGATTATGGATTAGAGATTAGTGATCAAGTGTTAGGGATTAGGATTTAAAGATTAAGGATTTAGGGTTATGGATTAGGGATTAGAAATTAGGGCTACAACTTTATGGACTATAGATTAGGGATTAGATATTAGAGATTAGGGATTTGGGTTCAGAGACAAAGGATTAGATATTAGTAATTAAGGGTCAGCGATTATGGATTAAGGGGATGAAGGATTAAGGTTTGGGGATTAAAGAATAGAAATTAGGGATTACTTATTATAGAGGCATAGATTAGGGATTACAAATTTAGGGATAAGAGATTAAGGAGGGAAGGGTAAAGGAGTAAGGATTAGGGAAGAGGGATTAAGGATTAAGAAGAAGAAGAAGGTGAAGAAGAAGAGGAGGTAGAAGAAGAAGAACAACAACAAGGGGAAGAAGAAGAAGAGGAAGACGAAGAAAAAGAGGATGATGACAAAGAAGAAGAAAATATGGAAGAAGAAGAAGAAGAAGAAGAAGAAATAGAAGAAGAGGAGGGAGAAGAAGAAAAAGAAAAAGAAGAGGAAGAAGAAGAAGAAGAAAAAGAAGAACAAGAATAAGAAGGAGAAGAGTAAGAAGAGAAAGAAGAAGAAGAAGAAGAAGAAGAAGAAGAAGATAAAGAAGAGGAGAAAGAAGAAAAAGAAGAAGAAGAAGAGCAGGAAGAGGAGGAGGAAGTTGAAGAAGAAGAAGAAGAATAAGTAGGAGAAGTGTAAGAGGTGGAAGAAGAAGAAGAAGGAGTAGAAGTTGAAGAAGAAGAAGAAGAAGAGAGGAAGAAAAGATGAAGAAGAAAAAGAAGAAGAAGAAGAAGTAATAAAATAAGAAGAAGAAGACGAAGACGAAGAAAAAGAGGATGATGACAAAGAAGAAGGAAATAAGGAAGAAGAAGAAGAAAAAGAAGAAGAAGAAGAAGAAGAAAAAATAGAAGAAGAGGAGGGAGAAGAAGAAAAGAAGAAGAAGAAGAAGAGAAAGAAGTATAAGAAGATGTATAAGAAAAGGAAGAAAAGATGATGAAGAAGAAAAATAATATGAAGAAGAAGAAGAAGAACAAGTGGAGAAGAGGAAGAAGAAGAAGAAGATGATGATGAAAAAGAAGAGGAAGAAGAGGAAGAAGAAGAAAAAGAATATGTGAAGGAAGAAGAAGAAGAAGAGGAAGAAGTAAAAGAAGAAGAAGAGAAAGAGAAAGAAAAAGAAGAAGAGGAGGAATAAGAAGAAGAAGAAGAACAACAACAAGAAGAAGAGGAAGAAGCAGAAAATAAAGAAAAAGAAGAAAAAGAAGTAGTAGGAGGAGAGGAAGAAGGAGAAGAGGAAGAAGAAGAAGAAGAAGAAGAAGAAGTGGAAGAAGAAGAAAAAGAGGAAGAAGAAGATGTGGATGAAGTGGTAGAAGTGGAAAAATAAGAAGAAGAAGAAGTTGAAATAAAATGAAAAGGAAGAAGTTGAAGAATTTGACGAAGAAGAATATGAAGAAGTAAAACGAGAAAGAAGATGAGAATCAAGAAGAAGAAGAAGAGGAAGAAGAAGAAGAAGAAGAAGAAGAAGAAGAATGTGAGGTAGAAGAAGAAGAGGAAGAAGAAGAAGAGGAAGAAGAAGAAGTAGAAAAAGAAGAAGAGGAAGAAGGAGGCAAAGAAGGAGAAGAAGGAGAAAAAGAAGAAAAAGATGTAGATGAAGAGTAAGAAGTAGAGGAAGAATAAGAGAATCGAAGAAGTGATAGAAGTCGAAGAAGAAGGGGAAGAAGTAAAAGAAAAAATGAAGATGAGGAAGATGACGAAGAGAACGAAGAAGGAGAATTAGAAGACAAAGAAGAAGTAAAAAAACAAAATGAAGAGGAGAAGAAGAAGAAGAAGAAGTAAAATAAGAAGAGAAGAAGAAGAAGAAGAAAAAGAAAAAGAATAAGAAGAATAAGAAGAAGAAGAAGAATAAGTAGTAGAAGAGGATGTCGTAGAAGTAGAAGTCGTTGATGAAGACGAAGAAGAAGATGAAGAATAAGAGGCAAAAGAAGTAGAAGAAGAAGAAGTAGAAGTAGAAGAAAAAGAAGATGAAGAAGATGAAGAAGAGGAAGAAGAGGAAGATGAAAAAGAAGAAGAAGAAGTAAAAGAAGAAGGAGTAGAAGAAGAAGAAGAAGAAGAAGAAGAAGAAGAAGAAGAAAATTAAAAAGAAGAGGAAGAAGATGAAGAAGAAAAGAAAGAAGAAGAAGTAGAAGAGGAAGGAAAAGAAGAATTCGAAGGAGAAGTGCATGAAGAAGAAAAAGAAGGCGATGAAGTGGAAGAAGAAGAAGAAGAATAAGAAAAAGTAGAAGAAGAAGCAGTAGGAAAAGAAGAGGAAGAAGAAGAAGAAGAAGAGGATCAAGAAAGAGGAGTTCGACAAGAAAAAGAAGTTGAGGAATGAAGAAGAAGAAGAAGGGAAGAAGAAGAAGAAGAAGACGAAGAAGTCAAAGATGGAGGTGGAGAAGAAGAAGTAGAAGACAAAGAAGAAGAAAAAGAAGAAGAATGGGAAGAAGAAGAGGAAAAAGAAGAAGGAGAAGTAGAAGTAGAAGAAGAAGGAGAAGAACAAGAAGATGATGAAGTGGGAGAAAAAGAGAACAAGAAGAAGAAGGAGAAGAAGAAGGAGAAGAAGGAGAAGAGGAAGAAGGAGAAGAGGAAGAAGTAGAAGAAGAAAGAGGATGAAGTGAAGAAGTAGGCATAAAAGAGGAATAAGGAGGAGAAGAAGAAGGAGAAGAAGAACATTAAGAAGGAGGAGAAGAAGATGAAGAGAAAGAAAAAGAAGAAGGGAAGGAAGAAGAAGAAGAAGAAGGTTGTAAGAAGAGAAGGAAAAAGAAGTAGTAGTAGTAGTAGAAGAAGAGGAAGAAGAAGAAGAAGAAGTAGTAGTAGAAGGTGAAGAAGAAGAAGAAGAAGAAGGAGAAGAAGAAGAAGAAGCAGAAGAAGAAGAAGAAAAGAAGAAGAAGAAGAAGAAGAAGAAGAAGAAGAAAAAGAGGAAGAGGATTAGTGTGGAGAAGGAGGAGAAGAAGAAATTGAAGAAGAAGGATTAGGAGAAGAAGTAGATGAAAGAGAAGAAGAAGAAGAAGAAGAAGAAGAAGAAGAATAAGAAGAAGTAGAAGAAGAAGTTGTTCAAGAATGAGAAGCAGAAGAAGAATTAAAAGAAGAAGAAGAAGTGGAAGAAGCAGAGGAAAAAGAAGAAGAAAGAGAAGAAGATGATGAAGAAGAAGAAGAAGAGGAAGAAAAAGAGAAGAAGAAGAAGAAGAAGAAGAAGAAGAAGAGGAAAAGGAAGCTGAAGAAGTAGAAGAAGAAGAAGAAGAAAAGGATGAAGAAGAAGAACATGAAGAAGAAGACGAAGAGGTAGAAGAAAAAGAAGAAGAAGAAGAAGTGGAAAAAGAAGAAGAGGAAGAAGAAGAAAAGTAAGAAAAAGAAGAAGAGGAGGAAGTTGATTATTAAGAAGAAGAAGAATAAAAAGAAGAAGAAAAAGAAGAAGAGGCGAAGGAGGAAGAGGAAGAAGAAGAAGGAGAAGAAGGAGTGGAAGAAGAAGAAGAAGAAGATGGAGAAGAAGAAGAGGATGCTTAGTAGTAGAGGATGACAAAGAAGAAGATGATGAAGAGGAAGAAGAAAAAGAAGAGGAGGAAGAAGATGTTGAACAAGAAGAAGAAGATGATGATGAAGAAGTGTAGGAAAAAGAAGAAGAAGAAGATGAAAAACAAGTGGGAGAAGAGGATAATTAAGAGCAAGAAGAAGTGGAGGAAGAAGAAGAAGAAGAACAAGAAGTGGATGAAGAAGAAGAACTAGAAAAGTAAGATCAAGAAGAAGTGAAGAAAGGTGAGGACAAGAGGATTACGAAGTAGAAGAACATGATGTGGAAGAAGAAGAAGAAGAGAAGGAAAAAGATGTTGATGAAGAAAAAGATGAAGAAGAGGAGGAAGAAGAAGAAGAAGAAGTTGAAAAAGAAGAGGAGGAAGAGGAAGATGATGATTAAGATATCAAGAAGAAGAAAATGAAGAAAAAGAAGAATTTGAAGTAGAAGAAGAAGAGGAAGAAGAGGATGAACAAGAAGAAGAAGGGGAAGACAAAGAAGAAGAAGATGAGGAAGTATTGAAGAAGTAAAAGAAGAAGAAGAAGAAGAAGAAGAAGAAGAGTAAGAAGAAGGAGAAGAAGTAGAAGGTGATGAAGCAGAAGAAGATGTAGAAGAACAAGAATAAGAAGAAGTATAAGAAGAAGAAGAAGAAGCAGAAGAAGAAGTAAAGGAAGAACAAAAAGAAGAAGAAGAAGAAGAAGAAGAAGAATTAGAAGAAGAAGGAGGAATATGTGAAGAAGAAGTAGAAGGAGTAGAAGTAGAAGAAGGAGAAGAAGAAGAAGAAGAAGAAGAAGAAGTCAAAGAAGTAAGAGAAGAAGAAGATGATGAAAAAAGGGGAAGAAGAAGTTGAAAAAGAAGAAGAAGAAGAAGAACAAGAAGAAGGACAAAACCAGGAACAATAAGAGGAAGAAAAAGAGAAGAAGAAGAATTAGAAGAAGAAATAGGAGAAGAAAAAAAGAAGTAGAAGAAGAAGAAGAAGAAGTCAAAGAAATATGGGGAGGGGAAGAAGAAGAAGAAGGAAGGGCAGAAGAAGTAGAAGAAGAAGAAGTGTAAGAAAAATAGAAGAAGAAGAAGAAAAAGAAAAAGAAGTAGTGGAAGAAGAAGAAGAAGAAGAAGAAGGGGATGAAGAAGAAGAAGAAGAGGAAGCGAAAGAAGTAGTAGAAGAAGAAGAAGATGTGGAAGAAGAAGAAGATGTGGAAGAAGAAGAAGAAGATGATGATGAAGAAGAGGAAGATGAGGAGAAGAGGACGATTAAGAAGAAAAAGATGAAGACGAAGAAGAAGAAGAGGAAGAGGAAGAAGAAGAAGAAGAGGAAGAAAAAAAGGAAGAAATAAAGAGGAGGAAGAAGAAGAGAAAGAAGAGGAAGAAGAAGAGGAAAAGAAGATGAGACAGAAGAAGAAGAAGAAAAAGTGGAAGAAATGGAAGAAGAAAAGGAAGAAGAAGAAGTAGAACATTAATTGTTAAGGATTTGGTATTAGAGATTAGGGATTTAGGATTATGGATTAGAGAATAGGGATTAAGGATTAAGGATTAGAGATCAGTGATTCGTGATGCAGGATTTAAGGTTAAAGTTTAAGTATTAGAGATTACATATTTTGAGATTAACGGATTAGGATTAGAATTAGAAAATGGATTAGGGTTTAGTGATTATGCATTTGTGATTAAGGATAAGATATTATGGATTAAAGATGAGGAATTATTCATTATAGTTTAGGTATTTGTTGTTAGGTGTGAAGGTTTTTAGTTTAGGGATTAGAGGTTTGTGATTAGTAGTTAGCAATTAATGATTAAGGATGGATTAGGCATTAAGAATTAGGGATTAAGGATTAGAAAGAAGAAGGAAGAAGAAAGAAAGAAGAAGAAGATGAAGGAAGAAAGAAGAAGGAAGAGGGAAGAAGGAAAAAAAAAGTAGAAGAGGTGCAAGAAGAAGAAGAAGAAGAAGATGATGAAGAAGAAGGGAAAGAATAAAAAAGAAAGAAGAAGAAAGAAGGAAGAAAGAAGAAGGAAGGAGGAAGGAAGAAGCTAGAAGGAAGAAAGAAGAAAGAAGAATAACGAATAAAGAAGAAAGTAGAAAGAAGAAAGAAAATAAGAAAGAAGGAAGAAGAAGTAGTAGAAGAAGAAGAAGGAGATTGAAAAGGAGATAGACGATGAAGAGAAGGTGAAGAAGAAGGAGAAGGAGAAGGAGAAGGGGAAGGTGAGGAGATAGAGAAGGAGAAGGTGAATGAGAAAGATTAGGAGATAGATAAGGAGAAGGAGAAGGAGAATCAGAAGGAGAAAAAGAAGGAGAGGAAGAAAGGGAAATAAAAGAAGAAGAAGAAGAAGAAGAAGATGATGATAACGATGAAGAAGAAGAAGAAGAAGCACAAGAGAAAGATGAAGAGGAAGTAGAAGAATAAGAAAAGAAGACATAAAGGAAGAAGAAGAAGAAGACGAAGAAGAAGATGATGAAGAAGAAGAAGAAGAAGAAGAAGAAGATGTCGATGAAGACAAGGAAGAAGAAGAAGAAGAAAAGGATGAAGAAGAAGAAGAAGAGAAAGAATAAAGAAGAAAGAAGAAGGAAGATTGAAGAAGGATGAAGGAAGGAGGAAGGAAGAAGGATGAAGAAGAAAGGTGAAAGATTAAAAAAGGAAGAAGAAAGAACGAAGAAGAAGAAGAAGAAGAAAAAGAAGAAGAAGAGGGAGAAGGAAACGGAGCAGGACGAGTGGAACGACGAGGAGAAGGTGAAGGAGAAGGAGAAGGCGAAGGAGAAGTAGAAGAGGAAGTTGAAGGAGATGGAGAGAAGAAGTAAAAGAAGAGAAGATTAGGAAGGAGAAGAAGAAGAGGAAGAAAAAGAAGATGAAGATAATAAAGTAGAATAAGATGAGGAAGAAGAAGAAGAGAAGGAGGAGGGGGAAGAAGTAGTATAACAGGAAGAGGATTAGGGATCAGTGATTAGGGATTAGGGATTAGAGATTAAGGAATGAAAGATTAGGGATTATGTATTTAGGAATATAGACTAAAGATTACGGAGGGAGATTTTAGGGATTTGGGAGTTAGCAATTAGGGATTAAGGTTTGGGGATTAAAGATAATGGGTTAGGGATTAGTGATTAGAGATTAATTAGGGAGGGGTTAGAGATTTGGGATTATGGAATACATATTATGGGTAAGGGATGCAGGGATTGAGGATTAAAGATTAGGAATTAGGTATTATAGATTGGGGATTAGGGAGGAAGGTATATTAGGTATTGGGCATTATAGTTTAGGTCTTAAGTGTTATGGATTAGGAAGTAGGCACTAGGGATTAGGGAAGATGATAGGGAAGAAGAAGTTCAAGAAGGAAGAATAAGAGGAAAAATTTACAGAAGAAGAAGAAAAGGAAGAAGGAGAGGAAGAATAAAGAAGAAATAAGAAAGAATAAAGAAGGAAGAAGGAAGAAAGAAGAAGGAAGAAGAAAGAAGGAAGGTGGAAGGAAGAAGAAA
>JAIUJO010000828.1:30000-37500 GCA_023846275.1 Vanilla planifolia | reverse complement strand
TAAGGATTGGGGATGAAGGGATTAATGATTAAGGATTAGGATTAAGGATCAAGAGTTAAGAGATTATATACTAACGATTAGAGAATAGAGATTTAGAATTTAAGAATTATGGATTAGCAAAATAGAGATTAGGGATAAAGGATAAGAGATTAGTGATTAGGGATTTAGGATTTAGGATTATAGATCAGAGATCAGGGATAAAGTATTAAGGATTAGAGTTTAAGGATTAGAAATTAAGGATTTTGGATTATTGGTTATAGATTATGGATTAAGCAATAGGGGTTATGGTTTAGGGATTATAGGTTAAGATAAAGAGATTAGGGATTAGAGATTTAGGATCAAGGATTAGGGATTATGGATTAAGGATGGATTAGGGATTAAGGATTGAGAAATAGAGATAAGTGATTAGTGATTAGGGATTACAAATTTTGAGATAAGAGACTAGGGAGGGTCAAATTAAAGAGTAGGGATAAGAGAATAAGGAATAAGGATTACAAAGAAGGAGGAGGAGAAGAAGAAGAAGAAGAAGAGGAGGAGAAAGAAGAAGAAGAAGAACAAAGAGAAGAAGAAGAACAAGAAGAAGAAGAAGAAGAAAATGATGATGATGAAGAAGAAGAAGAAAAAGAATATGAGGAAGATGAAGAAGATAAAGAAGAAGAAGAAGAAGAAAAAAAAGATAAAGAAGAAGAAGAAAAAGAAGTGGATAAAGAAGAAGAAGAAGAGGAAAAAGAAGGGGAAGAAGAAGAAGAAGAATTAGGAGGAGAAAAGCAAGAAGAAAAAGAAGAAGAAGAAAAAGGCAAAGAATTTTAAGAAGAAGAAGAAGAGGAAGAAGAAGAAGAGAAAGATGAAGAAGAAAAAGAACAAGAAGAAGGGAGGAAGAAAAAGATGAAGAAGGAGAAAAAGAAGAGGAAGAAGAAGAAATAAATGAAGAAGAAGAAGAAGAAGTTGAAGAAGAAGAAGAAGAAGTAAAAGAGGAAGAAGAAGAAGAAGAAGGAGAAAAAGAAGAAGAAATAGAAGAAGAAGAAGAAGATGAAGAAGAACAAGAAATTGTAGAGGAAGAACACGAGGAAGAGGAAGTGGATGAAAAAGAAGAAGAAGAAGAACATGAAGAAGAAGTGGAAGAAGAAGAAGAAGAGGAAAAAGGAAGAAGAGGAATACGAAGAGACATAGAAGAAGTAGAAGAAGAACAGGAAGAAGAAGAAGAAAAACAAGAAGTGGAAGAAGAAGAAGAAGGAGAAGAAGAAGAGTCAGAAGAAGAAGGAGAAGAAGAGGAAGACGAAGAAGAAAATGATGAAGAACAAGAAGAGAGAAAGAAAAAGATGAAGAAGTGGAGGAGGATGAAGAAGAAGAAGAAAAAGAAGAAGAATAATAACCAAAAGAAGAAGAAGAAGAAGAAGACTATGGAGAAGAAGAAAAAGAAGAAGATGAAGAAGAAATAAAAGAGGATGATGAAGAAGAAGAAGAAGAGGACGAAAAAGAAGAAGAAGAAGAACAAGTAGAGGAAGAAGAAGAGAAAGAAGAAGAGGAAGAAGAAGAAGAAGTAGATTAGGAAGAAAAGGAAGGAAAAAAAGAAGAGGAAGAAGATGAGACGTAGAAGAAGAAGAAGAAAAAGAAGAAAAAAAAGAGGAAGTGGAAGAAGAAGAAGAAGAAGAAGAAGAGGAAGATGAGGAAGAAGTGGAAGAAAGAGAAGACAAAGATAAGGAAGAAGAAGAAGAAGAAGAAAAGGATGAAGAAGAAGAAGAGGAAGAGGAAGAGGAAGAGGAGGAAGAAGAAGTAGAAGAAGTAGAAGCAAAAGAGACAGGTTAGGGATTATGGATTAAAGAATGATAGATTAAGGATTAGGTATGAGGGAATACAAATTAATTATTAAGGATGGAGGGATTAAGGGTTAGGGTTATGTTACTTAGGAATTAGAGATTAAGGTTTAGGGATTAGTTGTTAGGGATTAGAGATTAGGGATTATGTAGGGAGGGATTAGGGGGTAAGGATTAGAGAATACAAATAATGGATTAGGGAGGGAGAGATTTGGGATTAGAGATTAGGTATTAGGGATTATAGATTAGGGAGAGTGGGATTAAGTACTAGGCATTATAGATTAGAAATTAGGGATTAGAGATTAGAGATTATAGATTAGCAATTAAAGACTAGAGTTTAAGGATTAAGGATTATCAATGAGGGTGTAAGGATTAGGGATTAAGAGTTAGGAAAAAAGAGGAGGAACAAGAACTAGAAGAAGGAACAAGGAAGAAGAAGTAGAAGAGGAAGAAAAAGAGGAAAAAGTAGTAGTAGAAGAAGAAGAGCAAAAGGAAGAATAAAGAAGAAAGAAGAAGGAATAAAGAAGAAAGAAGAAGGAAGAAGTTGAAAGAAGGAAGAAGGAAAGTGGAATGAAGAAGGAAGAAGATTGAAGAAAGAAGAAAGAAGAAAGAAGAGAAAGAAGAAGAAGAAGAAAGAGAAGGAGAAGGAGAAAGAGAAGGAGGAGGACATGGAGAAGGAGGAGAAGGAGAAGTAAGAAGAGAAAGAGATGGAGAAGGAGAAGGAGAAGGAAAAAAGAAGGAAAAAAAGAAAGATAAGGAGATGGGTAAGGAGAAGAAGAAGGACAAGGAGAAGAAGAAGAAGAAGAAGAAAAGGAAAAAGAAAAAGAAATCGAGGAAGAAGAAGAAGAACAAGAAAACAATAAGGAGAAAAAGAAGAAGAAGAAGATAAAGAAGATGAAGAAGAGTAGGAAGAAGAAGTAGAAGAAAAAGAAGAAGATGAAGAGCAAGAAGAAGAAGAGGAATAAGAAGAAGTAGAAAGAAGAAGAAGAAGAAGAAGAAGGGAAGAAGAAGTAAAAGAAGAAGAAGAGGAGGAAGAAGAAGAAGAAATAATAGAAGGGGATGATGGAGAAGAAGAAGAGGAAGATGATAAAGAAGAGGTAGAAAAAGGAGAAGAATATGAGGAAGAAGAAGAAGAAGAGGAGGAAGAAGAAGGCTAAGAAGAAGAAGAAGAGGAAGAAAAAGGAGAAAGAGAAGAAGAAGAGATGGATTAGGGATTAGGAGTTAGGGATTAAGAATTAGGGATTAAGGAATGAGGGATTATGGATTAGGTATTGAATGTTAAGAATTAAGGATTATTGTTTAGAGATCATGGATTAGGGATTGTGGATTAGCAATTACAAAATAAGGATTAGGGAGTAAGTAATAGGGATTAAGAATAAGGGATTAGGGTTGAAGTGATTAATAATTAAGGTTTACGGATTAAGTACTCATGATTAAAGGATTAATGACTAAGGATTGTAGATTAAAGATTTAGGAATGAGGATTAGAGATTAGGTTTATGATTTTAGATTAGTGATTCAGGATTCAAGATTTGGGATTCAGGATTAGAGGTTAGAGATTATTGGTTATTTATTAGATAATAACCAATTATAATTAGGATTAGGGACTAGAGATTTGAGATTAAGGATTCGAGGTTTGGAAATGTAGATTATGGATGAGGGAAGGATTGGGGATTTGAGAGTAGGTATTAGGGACTAGGGATTAGGTATTAGGGAGGAATAGATTAGAAATTTGATAATAGAGATTAGACATTAGAGACTATGGATTAGCATTTAAGGATTAGGATATAAGGATTAAGGATTACAATATAAGGAGTAGGGATTTGGGAATAAGTGATAGGGATGAGGGATTAAGGATGATAGATTAGGGACTATGGATTAGGTGTCTGGGATGGAGGGATTAATGATTAGGGATGAGGGATTAAGAATTAACAGTTAAGTATTAATTATAAAAGATTAAGTATTTAGGATTAGGGATTATGGATTTGGGAAAATGGGTTAGGGTTTCAAGTTTAGAGATTATGGATTAGAGATTAGTGATTAAGGATTTAGGAATTAGGATTAGGTATTAGAGATTAGGGAGTAGAGATTAGAGATTAATGAATTATGATTGGGAATAAGCATTAAGAATAATGGAGAAGTAAAAGGAGAAGCAAAAGAAGAAGGAAAAGGAGAAAGACAAGGAGAAGGAGAAAGAGAAGAAGAAGGAGAAGGAGAAGAAGAAGAAGACAAAGTAAAAGAAGAAGAAATAATAGAAGAAGAAGAAGAAGAAGGAGGAGAAGAAGAAGAAGAAGGAGAAGAAGAAGAACAAGAAGAAAGAGAGGAAGAGAAGAACAAGCAAAGAAGGTGTAGAAGAAGAAGAAGAAGAATGGGAAGAACCAGAAGAGAAAGAAGAAGTAGAAGAAGAAGAAAAAGATGAAGAGGAAGATGATGAAAAAGAAGGAGAAGAAGAGGAAGAAGAGGAAGAAGAGGAATTAGAGATTAATGATTAAGGATTACAAATTAGGTAATTGAGATTAGGGATTAAGGATTAAAGATTAGTGATTAAGGATTTGGGATTCAAGAATAAGAATTAGAGATTAAGGATTAGGGATTAGGGATAAGAGATTAAGTAATTATAATTAATATTAAGTATTAGAGATTATAGATTAATGATTAAGGATTAAGGATTAGAGATTAGGGATAATGGACTAAGGATTAGGGTTTAAGGATTATAGATTAGGGATTAAGGATTAAGTATTAAGTATTATTGATTAGGGTTTAAGGATTAGAGATTAAGGATTAGAGATAGGGATTAAGGATTAAGAATTATGGATTAAGGATGGATTATGGATTAGGGTTTAGAGATTAAGGAATAGATATTAAAGAGAGATGGATTAGGCATTATAATTAGGGATTAGGGAATAAGGATTAAAAATTACGAAGTACAACGAGAAGAAGAAGAAGAAGAAGAAGACGTAGAAAAAGTAGAAGAAGATGAAGAAGAAAAAGAAAAAGAAGAAGAAAAAAAGAAAGAAGAAGAAGAATAGGAGGAAGAAGAAGAGGAAAAAGAAGAAGAAAAAAAAAAGAAGGAAAGGAACAAGAAGAATAAAATACGAAGAAGAAATAGGAGAACAAGAAAAAGAAGAAAAAGGAAAAGTGAATGAAGGAAAAGAAGAAGAAGAAGAGGAAGTAGACAAAGAAGATGAAGAAGAAGGAGAAGTAGAAGAAGAAGAAGAAGAAGAAGAAGAGACAGAAGAAGAAGAACTGGAAAAAGAAGAGAAAAAAAGTAGAAGTAGAAGAAGAAGAGGAAGAAAAAGATGATGAAGAAGAAGAACAAAAAGAAGAAGTAAAGAGTCAAAGAAGAAGAGGAAGAAGAAGGAGAAGAAGATGAAGAAGAAGAAGAAGTAAAGGAAGAAGAAGAATGAGAGTGAGAAGGAGGACGTGGAGAAGGAGGAGAAGGAGAAGATGAACGAGAATTAGAAGGGGAAGGATACAGAGAAGGAGACAGAGAAGTAGAAGGAGATGGAAAAGGAGAAGGAGAAAGAGAAGGAGAAAGAAAGAGAGGAGGAGGAGGAGAAGAAGAAGAAAAAAAAGAAGAAGAAGAAATACATGATGAAGAAAAAGAAGAAGAGGAAGGAGAAATAAAGGAAGAAGTAAAAGAAGAAGAAGAAGAAGAAGAAGAAAAATAGGAAGAAGAAGAACAAGAAAACAAGAAAAGGACAAAAAGAAGTCGAAGAAAGAGATGAAGAAGAAGAGGAAGGAGAAGGAAGAGGAGGAGGAGGAGAAGAAGAAGAAGAAGAAGAAGAAGAGGAAGAGGAGGCAGAAGAAGAAGAAGAAGAAGAAGAAGAAGAAATAAGAAAAAAATGAAAAGAAGAAGAGGAAGATAAGGGAGAAGAGGAGGAAGAAGAAGAAGACAGAGGAATAAGAGATGGATTAGGGATTAGTGATTAGGGGTTAGGGACTAAGGAGAAGAAGAAGAAGAAGTTGAAGAAGTAGAAGAAGTAAAAGAGGAATAGTAAGAAGAAGAAGAAGAAAAAGAGGGAGAAGAAGATGGAGAAGATGAAGAAAAATAAGAAGTAGAAGAGGAGGAAGAAGAAGAAGAAGAAGAGAAAGAAGAAGAAGTAGTAGTAGTAGTAGTAAAAGAAGTGCAAGAAATGGAAGAAGGAGAAGAGGAAAAATAAGAGGAAGAATAAGAAGAAGAAGAAGAGGAAGAATAAGAAGAAGAAGAAGAGGAAGAAATAGAAGATGAAGAAGAAGAAGAAATAGAGGAAGAAGAAGAACAAGAAAAAAAAGAAAGAAGAAAAAGAAGAAGAAAAATGGGATGAGGAAGAGGTAGAAGGAGAAGAATAAGAATAAAAATAAGAAGAAGAATAAAATGAAGAAGAAGAAGAAGAAAAGAAGAAGAACAAGAAGAAGAAGAAGGAGAAGAAGAAGAAGAAGAAGAGGAAGAAGAAGAAGAAGAACAAAAAGAAGAAGAGGAAGATGACAAAGAAGAGGAAGAAGTAAATGAGGAAGATGAAGGGCAAGAACAAGAGGAAGAAGAAGAAGAAGATGAAGGGGAAGAAAAGTTGCATTCGGGATAAGAGATTAGGGGTTAGGGATTAAGGAGAAGAAGAAGAGGAATAAGAAGAAGAAGAAAAAGTAAAAGAAGAAGAGGAGGAAGAAGATCAAATAGTGGGAGAAGAAGAAGCGAAAGAAGAAGAAGAAGAAAACGTCGAAGAATAAGAAGAGGAATAAGAAGAAGTTGAAGAGGAAGAAGAAGAAGAAGAGGAAGATGAAGAAGAAGCAGAAGAAGAAGTGGAGGAAGAAGAAGAAAAACAAGAAGAAGAAGAGGAAGTTGAGGTAGAAGAAGAAGAAAAAGAAAAGGATGACGAGAAAGAAGAAGAAGAAGAAAATGAAATGGAAGAAGAAGAAGAAAAAGGGGAAGAAAAGATGGATTAGGGGTTAGGGATTATGTGTTAGGGATTAGGGATAAGGTGTTAGGGATTGAGGATTAGGGCTTAGGGATTAAGGATGAGGGATTAAAGAATATGGATTAGCAATTAAGGATTAGGGTTTATAGATGAAGGGCAAGGGACTAAGGGGTTGTGATTAAGGAATAAGTAATAAGGATTAGGGATTAAGGATTAGGGATTAGGGATTAAGGGATTTGTTACTAAAGATTGTGGGTTAAGTATTAAGGATTAAGGATTACAAGTTAGGTAATAGGGATTAAAGATTAAGGATTAGGGATTAGTAATTAAGTATTTAGCATTTAGGATTAGGAATTAGTGATTAGGGATTAAGGACAAGAGATTAAGTAATTATAATTAAGATTAAGATTTAGGGACTAAAGATTAAGGATTAAGGATTAAATACTAGAGATTATGGATTTGGGATTAGGATTAGTGATTATGGATTATAGATTAAGGATTAAAGATTAGAAATTAAGTATTAAGAATTAGGGTTTAGGGATTAGAGATTAACGAAAAAGGATTAAGAATTATGGACAATGGGTAGATTAAGGATATGGGAGGGATGAATAAGAAATTATTGATTAGGGATTAAGGAATAAGGATTAAAGAATATGATGGAGACCGAGAAGAAGAAGAATGAGATGATGAAGAAGAAGAAGACGAAGACGATGAAGTAGAAAAAGAAGATGAAGACGAAAAAGAAAAAGAAGAAGATGAAAAAGAAGAAGAAGAAGGAGAAGGAGAAAAAGT
>JAIUJO010000828.1:2500-27500 GCA_023846275.1 Vanilla planifolia | reverse complement strand
AAGAAGAAGAAAAAGAATAATTAGAAAAACAAGAAGCAGAATAAGAAGAAGAAGAAGGGGTAGAAGAAGAAGTGAAAGAAGAATAGGAAGAAGAAGAGGAAGAAGAGGAAGAAGAAGAAGAGTGAGAAGAAGAAGGGGAGGGAGAAGAAGAACAAAAAGAAGAGGAAGAAGAAGAAGAAGAGGAAGAAGGATAATAGGAAAAAGAAGAAATACAGGTAGTTGAAGAAGAAGAAGAAGAAGTAGAGGAGGAGGAGGAAGAATAAGAAGAGGAATGAGATGAAGAAGAAGAAGAGGAAGAAGAAAAAGGTTAAGAGGAAAGGGAAGAAGAAGATGAAGAAGAGGATGAAAGATAAGAAGAAGATGAAGAAGTAGAAAAGGGAGAAGAAGAAGAGCAAAGGTAGAAGAAGAAGAAGAAGAAGGAAAAGAAAATGAAGAAGAAGAATATGGAAAAAAAGTGGAATAAAAAGAAGAGGAAGAAGAAGAAGATGATGATCATTTAATCAAAGAAGAAAATATGAAGAAGAAGAAGAAGAAGAAGAGGAAGAAGAAAAAGAAGTAAGGGAAGAAGAAGAGAAAGTAGTAGAAGAAGGGAAAGGAGAAGAAAAAGAACAGGAAGACGAAGAAGAGGAAGGAGATGTAGAAAAAGAGGGAGAAGAGAAAGAGGAGAAGGAAGTAGAAGAAGTAGAAGAAGAAGAAAAAGAAGACGAAGAGAAGGAAGAGGCGGAGGAGAAAGAAGATGAAGAAGAAGAAGAGGATGAAGAAGAAGTAGTACAAGAAGAAGAAGTAGTACAAGAAGAAGAAGATGAAGAAAAAGAGGAAGAAGAAGAAGAGGAAGAGTAAGAAAATGAAGACAACGAAGAAGTGGAAGAAGAAGAAGAGGAGGTAGAATAGGAAGAAGAAGAAGACGGAGGAGAAGAGGAAGAAGAAGAAGAAGAAGAGGAGGAAGAAGAAGAAGTAGATGAGGAGGAGGAGGAAGAAGAAGAAGAAGAATAAGATGAGGAAGGCGAGGAAGAAGTGGAACAAGAAGAAGAAGAAGATAAGGAAGAACAAGAAGTAGAAAAGGAAGAAGAATAAGAATAAGAAGAAGAAGAAGAGGATGAGGAGGAAGAAGAAGAAATAAAAGAAGAAAAGGAAGAAGAAGGAAAAGAAGAAGAAGAATAAGAAGAAGATGAGGAAGAAGAAGAAGAAGAAAAAGAGGGAGTAGAAGAATAAGAGGAATAAGAAGAATAAGAAGAATAAGAAAAATAATAACAATAGTAAGAAGAAGAATATGGAGAAGTGGAAGAAGAAGAAGAAGAAGAAGTAGAAGAAGAAGTGGAGGCACATGGGGAAGAAGAAGAAGAAGAAGAAGAAGAGTAGAAGCGAAAGAATAAGGAAAGGAAGAAGAAAAAAGAAAGAAGAAGGAAGAAAGAAAATGGAAGAAGGAAGGAGGAAGGAAGAAGCAGGAAGGGAGAAAGAAGAAAAAGGAAAGTAGAAAGATGAAAGAAGAAAGAAGAAAGAAGGCGAAGAAGAACAAGAAGAAAGAGAAGGAGAAGGAGGACATGGAGGAGTTAGAGAAGGAGAAGGGGAAGGAGAAGGAGAAGGAGAAGTAGAAGGAGATGGAGAAGAAAAAAAGGAGGAGAAGGAGAAGGAGAGGGAGAAAGGCAAGGAGAAAGAGTAGGAGGAGAAGAAGGAGATGGAGAAGAAGAACAAGAAGTTGAAAAAGAAGAATCATAAATAGAAGAAGTTGTAGAAGAAGAATAATAGTAATGATAATGATAAGAAGAAGAGGAGGAAGAAGAAGAGCATGAAGAAGAACAAGAAAAGAAGAAAAAGGAGAGAAAAAGATGAAGAAGATAGGGAAGGGGATGAAGAAGTAGAAGAGGAAGTAGAAGAAGGAGAAGAAGAGGAAGAAGAAGAAGAAGAAGAGGAAAAAGAAGAAAAACAAAAAGAAGAAGATGATGAAGAAGACAAAGAAGCAAAAGAAGAAAAAGAAGAAGTAAAAGAAGAAGAAGAAGAAGAAGAAGAAGAGGAAAATGGAGAAGAAGAAGAAGAAGAAGAAGAAGAAGAAGAATAGAAAGAAGAGGAAGAGCAAGAAGAAGTAAAGGAAGATGAGGAAGAAGAGGTTGAAGAAGAGGAAGAAGATGAGGAAGAAAAAGAAGAAGAAGAGGTAGAAGAAGAAAAAGAAGAAGGGGAAGAAGTAGAGGAAGAAGAAGAAGAAGAAGAGGAAGAAGAGATGGATTAGTGATTAGGGATTAGAGGTTAAGGATTAGGGATTAAGGATTAAGGATGTAAGGATTTCAGATTAGGTGTCAGGGATCAAAGATTAGGGATTAGAGATAAGAGATTAGGGATGAGGGATTTTTTATTAGAGACAATGGAATAGGGATTAGAAATTAAGGGATTAGGATTAGGATTAGAAAAGGAATAAGGATTTAAGGATTAGTGATTAAGGATTAGAAATTAGGGACTAAAGATTTGGAAATATTGAATATAGATTAGGGATTCCTTATTAAGAATTAAAGATTAAGGATTAAGGATTAGGGTTTAAGGATTTGGGAGAAGAAACAAGTAAGAACAAAGTTAGAAGAAGATGACGAAGGAATAAAGAATAAGGAAGAAAGGAGAAGAAGAAGAGGAAAAAGAAGAAGAGGAAAAAAAGTAAGAGAAGAAGAAGAAGAAGGGGAAGAAAAAGAGAGAATAAAGAAGAAAGAAAAAGAAAAAGGAAAAAGGAAGAAGGAAGGAGGAAGGAAGAAGGATGAAGAAAGAATAAAGAAGAAAGAAGAAAGTAGAGAGAAGAAAGAAGAAAGAAGAAAGAAGGAAGAAGAAGAAGTGGAAAAAGAAGAGGAAAAAGGAGAAGGAAAAGGAGATGGAGGACGAGGATAATGTGGTGGAGAAGGTGAAGGAGAAGGAGAAGGCCAAGGGGAAGGGGAAGGTGAAAGAGATGAAGAAGGAGAAGGAGAAGTAGGAGTAGGAGACAGAGAAGGAGAAGGAGAAGAAGAGGGGAAAGGAGAAGGAGGTGAAGGAGAAGAAGAAGAAGAAGTAGAATAAGAAAAAAAAGAAGAAGAAGATGAAGAAGATGAAGAAGAAGAAGAAGAAATAGAAGAAGAAGAAGAAGAAGAAGATGATGATGATGATGATGAAGAAGAACAAGAGGAAGAAGAAGAACATGAAAAGAAGAAGGAGAAGAAGAAGAAGAGGAAGATGAGGTTGAAGAAGTAAATGAAGAAGAAGAAGAAGACGATGAAGACGACGACGAAGAAGAAGAAGTGGAAGAAGAAAAGAAGGAATAAAGAAGAAAGAGGAAGGAACAATGAAGAAAGAAGAAGGAAAGAAGAAGGAAGAAGAAAGAAAAAAGTAGAAAGAACAAAGAAGGAAGAAGAAAGAAGGAAGACGAAGAAGATGAAGAAGACGAGAAGAAGAAGAAGAAGAAAGAAAAGAGGAGGAGAAAAAGGTCAAGGAGAAGGAGAAGGAGAAGAAGAAGGTGAAGGAGATGGTGAAGGAGAAAGATAAGGAGATGTAGAAGATGAAGAAAAAGAAGAAGAAGAAGCAGAAGTAGATAAGGAAGAAGATGATGATGAAGAAGAAGAAATAAAGGAAGAAGAAGAAAAAAAGAAGATGATGAAGAAGAGGAAGAAGAAGAAGAAGAAGAAGAAGAAGAGAAAGAAGAAGAGGAAGAAGAAGAACAAGAAAGAAGAAATAGTAGAAGAAGAAGAAGAAGAAGCAAAAGAAGAAGAGGAGGAGGAAGAAGAAGAAGATGATGATGATGAAGAAAAGAAAGAAAAAAGAAGGAGAACAAGAAGAGGAAAACAAAGAGAAAGAATAAAGAAGAAGAAAGAAGGAAGAAGGAAGACGAAAGCAGGAAGGAGGAGGGAAGGGGGAAGGAGGAAGGAGGAAGAAAGAAGAAAGAAGAAAGTAGAAAGAAGAAAGAAGAAAGAAGAAAGAAGAAAGAAGAAAGAAGAAAAAAGGAAGAAGTAGAAGAAGTTGAAGAAGAAGCAGGAGAAGGAAATGGAGAAGGCAGATGAGAAGGAGGAGGAGAAGGTGAAGGAGAAGGAGGAGTAGGAGAAAGGGAAGGTGCAGGAGATGGAGAAGGAGAATGAGATAGAGAATGAGGAGTAGAAGTGAGAGAAGGAGAAGGATAAAAAGAAGGAGAATTAGAAGGACAAGGAGAAGGAAAAAGAGAAGAAGACAGAGGAGGAGAAGAAGGGAAAGAAGAAGAAGAAGAAGAAGAAGAAATAGAGGAAGACTTAGAAGTGAAAGAAGAATAAGAAGAAGAAGATGATAATGAATAAGAGGAAGAAGAAGAGGATGATGAAGAACAAGAAAAGAAGAAGAAGAAGAAGAAGAAGAAGAAGAAGTGGAGGAAGAAGAAGAGGAAGAAGAAGAAGAAGAAGAAGAAGATGAAGAAGATGAAGACGAAGAAGAAGAAGAAGAAGTAGAAGAAGAAGAAGATAAAGAAGAAGAAGAAAAAGAGGAAGTAACGAAAAAAAGAAGAAGAAGAAGAGGAAGAAGAACAAGATGAAGAAGTGGAAGATAAGGAAGAAGAAGTAAAAGAAAATGAAAAAGAAGAAGAAGAAGAAGAAGATGAAGATGAAGGAGAGGAAGAAGAAGAGGAAGAAGAAGAGGATGAAGAGATGGATTAGGGATTACGTTTTAGGGATTAAGGTTTATGGATTGAGGGAGTGTTTTGGGATTAGGGAATATGGATTACAGATTAGGGAGGTAGGGATTGGTGATTAGAGAGGTATATGGGATTAGCAATTAGGGTTTAGGGAGGTTAGGATTAGGTATTAGTCATTAGGGATTATGGATTAGTAATTAGAGATTAAGGTTTAGAAATGAAGGATTATGGATTAATGAGTAGGCATTATGGAATAAGTAATAAGAATTAGGGATTAAGGATTAAGGTTTAGAGACTAAAGAATAGAGATGAAGGGATTAATAATTAGAGATTAGTAATTAAGAACTAAGGGATTATTTATTAAAGATTAGGGATTATAGATTATAAAATAAGAATTAGGGATTAGAGATTAGTGAGTAGAGATTTGAGATTAGTGAGTAAAGATTTGAGATTCAGGATTAAGTATTACAGATTACATATTAGGATTAAGACTAGGATTAGTGATCAGTGATTAAGGATTATATATTAAAGATTAAGGATTAATAATTAGGTATTATAGATCAGGGTTTAGAGATTAGAGATTAAATATTATAGATTATAGATTAGGCATTAAGGGTTAGGAATTAGGTGTTAGTGATTAGAGATTAGAGATTAAAAAATAGAGATTAGGGATTAAGGATTAGGATTTAAGGATGGATTAGGGATTAAGGATTAAGAATTAGGGATTAGGGAACACAAAGAAGGAAGAAGGAAGAAGAAGGAAGAAAGAAGAAGGAAGAAGAAAGAAGGAAGAAGTTAGGAGGAAGAAGAAGAGGAAGAAGAATTAGGAAAAAGAAGAAGAAAAAGAAGAGGAAGAAGAAAAGGAAGAATAAAGAAGAAATAAGAAAGAAGAACAAAGAAAGAAGAAGAAAGAAGGAAGAAGGAAGAAGAAAGGTGGAAGGAAGAAGTAGGAAGAAAGAAGAAAAAAGAAAGAAGAAAGAAGAAACAAGAAAGAACAATGAAGAGGAAGAAGAAGAAGAAGAAGGAGAAGGAGGAGGATATGGAGGAGGAGGAGAAGTAGAAGGAGAACAAAAAGGAGATGGAGAAGGAGAAGGAGATGGAGAAGGTGTTGGAGAAGGAGATGGAGAAGGAGAAGGAGAAGGAGAAGGAGACAGAGAAAGACAAGGAGAAGTAGAAAGAGAAGATGAAGTAGAAGAAGAAGAAGAAGAAGTAGAAGAAGAAGTAGTAGTAGTAATAGTAGTAGTAGAAGAAGAAGAAGAGGAATCAGAAGTGGAAGAAGAAGAATAAAAAAAGAAGAAGAGATAGAAAAAGAAGAAGACAACAAGAAAGAAGAAGAGGATGAAGTAGTAGTAGAAGACGAAGAAAAAGAAGTAGCAGTAGAACAAGAAGAATAAGAAGAACATGAACAAGAAGAAAAAGAAGAAAAAGAAGAGGAAGAAGAAGAGGAAGGAGAAGAAGAAGAAGAAGAGGAAGTAAAATAATAAGAAGAAGAAGAAGAAAAAGAAGAAGTATAAGAATAAGAAGAAGATGTGGAAGATGAGGAAGAAGAGGAAGAAGTACTAAGGATTATGGATTAGTGATTATGTATTAGAGATTAGAGATTTGAGGTTATGGATTATGGATTAAGTATTAGAGATTAGGTATTAAGGATTAAAGTTTCAAGATCCAAGATTAATGATTAGTGATTAGGGATTAAAGATTAGAGATTATAGATTAAGTTTGGATTAGAGATTAGGGATTAGAGATTATGAAATAAAGCTTAGAGATTAGTGATTATAAATTTATAGATAAGAGATAAGGGATGAAGGGATTAAGTTGTAGGGATTAAGGAATATAGATTCAGGATAATGAAGAAGGAGAAGAAGAAGAAGAGGATAAAGAAGAGGAAAAAGAAGAACGAGCAGGACAAGAAGAGGATAAAGATGATATTGATGATGATGAACAAGAAGAAGAAGAGGAGGAGGAAGAAGAAGAAGAAGAAGAAAACAAAGAAGAAGAGGAAGATTGAAAAGAAGAAGAAAATGAGGAAGTAGTAGAAGAAGAAGGAGAAGAAGGAGAAGAAGAAGGAGAAAAAAAGAAGAGGGAGAACAAGAAGATGAAGAAAAATAAGAGGAAGAAGAAGAAGACGAAGAAGAAGAAGAATGAGTAGGAGAAGAGTAAGAAGAAGAAGAAGAACAAGGTGAAGAAGTTGTGAAAGAAGTGGAAGAAGAAGAAGAAGATGAAGAAGAAGAAAAGAAGAAGAACAAGAAGAAGAGAGGAACAAAATGATGAAGAAGAGGAAGAAGAATAAGAAGAAGAAGAAATAGGTGATGAAGAAGCAGAAGGAGGAGAAGAAGAAGTAGAAGACAAAAAAGAAGAAATAGAGGCGAAAAAGTAGGTGAAGAAGGAGGAGGAGAAGAGTAATTAGAAGAAGAAGAAAAAGTAGAAGAAGAAGAAGAAGAAGAAGAATAAGTAGAAGAAGAAGAAGAAGAAGAGGAAGAAGAAGAGGAAGAAGAAGAAGAATGAGAAGAAGAACAAGAACAAAAAGAAGAAGAGGAAGAAGAGGAAAAAGAGTAAAAGGAGGAAGAAGAGATGTAGAAGAAGTAGTAGATGAAGATGATGAAGAGGAAGAAGAAAAAAAGAAGTAAAAGAAGAAGAAGAAGAAAAGGAAGAGAAGGAAGAAGGAGAAGAAGAAGAGAAAGATGAAGAGGAAGAGGAAGAAGGAGAAGATGAAGATAAGGAAGAAGAAGAAGAAGAGGAAGAAGAAGAAGATGAAGATGAGGAAGAAGAAGAAATAGAAGAAGAAAAGAAAAAAGAAATAGATTAGGGATCAGAGGTTAGAGATTAGGAATTAGAGATTATAGATTAGTGATTAGGAATTATGGAATGAAGGATTAGGGATTAGGCATCAAGGAATATGGATTAAAGATTAATGAGGGTTAATGATTAAGAATCAGGGATTTATGAGTTAATAATTAGGGATTAAGGTTTTGGGATTAGGGATTAGGGGTTAGGGATTAAAGAGAGAGATTATGGATCAAAGATTAGGGAATATGGATTACGTATTAAGGAGGGAGGTATTGGGGTTTAGAGATTAGTATTAAGGATTACAGATTAGGGATTAGGGACAAAAGGATTATATATTAGAGATTAGGGATTAAAGATTAAAGATTAATGATTATAGTTTTGCAATTAGGGATTAGAATTTAAGGATTAAGGATTATAGATTAAGAAGTAGGAATTAAGGATTAAACATTATGAAGAAGGGGAGGAAGAAGAAGTGGAAGAAGGAAGAAGTAGAAGCAGAGGAAAAAGAAAAGGATTAGGGATTAGGGATTAATATTGGAGAGATATGATATTAGGTATTAGGGATTAAGGATTAGGAATTAGGGATTATAGATTAGGAATTAAAAATTAGGGATTAAGGTTTAGGGATTAAGGATTAGGTAGTAGGGATTAAGAAATAAGTAATTAGGATAAAGAGTTAATGATTAGGGATTAAAGATTACAGTTAAGGATTAGGGACAAAAGGATCAATGAATAGGGTTTAGAAATTAAGGATTAAGGATTAATTTTTAAGGATTAGAGATTAAGGTTTTAGAACTTTGGATTACAGATTAGGGAATAGGGATAAGGGATTAAGTATTATAGATTAGTGATTATTGATTAAGGATTCAAGATTATGGATTAGAGATTAGTGATTAGGGATTTGAGATTAAGTGATTAGTATGAAGATTATTATTTAGAGATAAGGGATTAAGCTTTAAGGATTAGGGATTAAAGATTAAGGATAAGGGATTAGAGATTATGGATTAGAGAAAATGGAATATAGATTATGAATTAGAGATTACAATTTAGGTATTAGGGATTAAGGTCCAAGGATTAGGGATTTGGTATTAGGAATTAGGTATTTAGGATTATGGATTATAAATTAAGGATTAAGAATTAGGTATTAGAGATTAGGATTTTTGGTTAAGAGATTAAGGATAAAAGATTAGGTAGTAACGATTTGAGATTATGGATCAAGGATGGATTATAAATTAGGGATTAGGGATTAATGATTAGGTAATAGGGATTAGGGTTTAATGATTAGGTAATAGGGATTAGGGATTATTGATTATGGAAGCCTGGATTAGAGATTACAAATTTAGAATAAGAGATTAAGGAGGGAGTGATTAAGGAATAGGGATTAGTGAATAAGGATTAAAGATTTTGAGGAAGAAGAAGTAAAAAGAAGAAGAGGAGGAGGAAGAAGAAGAAGAAGTGATGAAGAAGAAAAAGAATAAAAACAACAACAAAGAAGAGGAAGATGAAGAAGAAGAGGAGGAAGAAGGAGAAGAAGATAAGGAAGCAGAAGAAGAGCAAGAAGAAGAAAAAGAAGAAGAAGAGGAGGGAGAAGAAGAAGAGGAGGAAGAAGAAGAAGAAGAAGACGAAGAAGAAGAAGAAGAAGAAGAAGAAGAAGAAGAATGAGATGGAGAAGAGTGAGAAGAGTAAAAAGAAGAAGAAGAAGAGGAAGAAGAAAAAGAAGAAGAGGAGGAGGAGGAGGAGGAAGAAGAAGAAGAACAACAAGAAGAAGAGGAAGAAGAAGAAGAAGAAGAGGAAGAGGACGAACGGGAAAGAGAAGAATAAGAGGGGGAAGAAGAAGAAGAAGGTGAAGAAGTTGAGGAAGAAGAAGACGATGATGAAGAATTTGAAGAAGAAGAAGAAGAAGAAGAAGCAGAACAAGAAGAAGAAGAAGATGAAGAAGAAGAGGAAGATGATGATGATGATGAGGAAAAAGAAGAAGAAGATGAAGAAGAAAAAGAAGAAGAAGAAGAAGAAGTGGAAGATAAAGAAGGAAAAGAAGAAGAAGAAGAACAGAGGAAGAAAAAGATGAAGAAGGAGAAGAAGAAGAAATAAAAGAAGAAGAGGAAGGAGGAGAAGAATGAGGAGGAGGAGAAGAAGAAAAAGAAGAAAAAGATGATGATGAAATAAAAGAGGAAGAAAAAGGAGGAGAAGAAGAAGAACAGGAAGAAAAAGAAAGAGAGGAAAAAGAGGAAGAAGAAGAGGAAGAAGAAGTACAAGAAAAGAGGAAGATGGAGAAAAAGAAGAAGCGAAAGAAGAAGAAGAAAGAGAGGAGGAAGAGGAATAAGAAGAACAAGAAAAAAGAAGGCGAAAAAGAAGAAGGGGAAATGAAGAAGGGAAAGAAGTAGAAGAAGAAGAAAAAGTAGTAGAAGAATAAGAAGAAGAAGAAGAAAAGGAAGAAGAAGAGGAAGAAAAACAACAAGAAGATGAAGAAGAGACAGATTTAGGTTTAGTGATTTAGGATTACGGATTAGAGTTAGTGATTAGGGATTTGAGATTTAGGATTAGAGATTAGAGATTAAAAATTAATATTATAGAATAAACAATTATAATTAGGATTATGTACTATGGATTAGGGATTAAAAAGGAAGGGATTAAGAATTTAAGAACACAGATTATGGATTAAAGAGGAGGGATTGGGGATTAAAGATTAGGTACTAGGGATTAAGGATTAGAGAGAAGGATTGAATGTCAAGCATTAGGGATTAAGGAGTTGGGATTATGGATTAGTAATTAATGATTAGGGTGTAGGGATTAAGAATTACAAATTAAGGAGTAGGGGTTAGAAAATAAGTAATAGGGATGAAAGATTAAGGATTACAGATCAGGGACTAGGGTTAAGGATTACGAATGAAGGGATTCATTTTTAGGAAATATAGATTAAGGATTAAGTAATTAATTATTAAAGATTAAGGATTTAGGATTAGGGATTATGGATTACAAAAAAATCCCAGTGATTAAGGTTTAGGGATTACGGATTAGGGGTTAGGGATTTCAAAAGTAGAATTATGTATTAGAGATTAAGGGATTATGATTGGGATTAAGGATGAAAGATTATGGAGAAGTAGAAGAACAAATAGTGGAAGAAGGAGAAGGAGAAAGATAAGGAGAAGGAGAAGCGAAGAAGAAAGAGACGGAGAAGAAGAAGAAGAAGAAGAAGATGAAAATGAAGGAGAAGAAGAAGAAATAAAAGAAGAATAAGAAGGAGAAGAAGGAGAAGAAAAGAAGAAGAGGAAGAAGAACAACAACAAAAGAAGAGGAAAGAGAAAAAGAAGAAGAACAAGAAGGGAAAGAACAAGAAGATAAAGAAGAAGTAGAAGAAGAACAAGTAGAAGAAGAGAAAGATTAAGAAGAAGAAGAAGAAGACGAAGAAGAAGAAGAACAAGAAGAAGAAGAAGAAGATGAGGAAGAAGAGTAAGAAGAAGAAGAAGATGAGGAAGAAGAAGAAGAGGAAGAGAAATATGAAGAAAAAGAAGAGTAAGATGAAGAGGAAGAAGAAGAAGAAGGGAAAGAAGAGTTGGATTACGGAGTAGTAGTTATGGATTAGAGATAAGATGTTAGGCATTAAGGATTAGGGATTATGGATTAGCCATTAAGGATTAGGGTTTAAGGTTTATGGATAAAGGATTAAGGAGTAGTATTAATGAAAAAATAACAGGGATGAGTAATTAAAAATTAAAGATAAGGGATTAAAGATTAAGGCATTAATGATTAAGGTCTAGGCACTAAAGATTAAGGATTAAGGGATTAATTACTGAGGATTATGGATTATGTATTAAGGATTAAGAGTTATGGATTAAGAAATTTTGATTAGGAATTAAGAATTAGAGATTAGTTATCAAGGATTCAGGATTAAGGATTAGAGATTAGGGATTAGAGATTAAAGATTAAGAAATTATAATTAGAATTAACTATTATAGATTAGGGAACAATTATTAGGGATTAGATATTAAGGATTAAAGATTATGTATTATAGATCAAGGATTAGGGATTAGGGTTTAAGTATTAGAGATTAAGGGTTAGGGATTATAGATTATGGAAAAGAGATTAAGGATTAAAGATTAGGAATTATGGATTAAGGGTTGATTAAAGATTAGAGAGGGATGGATTAAACACTATAGATTAAGGATTAGGGATTAGAGATTAAGGAGAGAAGAATTAAGGAGTAAGGATTAGGGAATAATGATTAAGGATTACGAAGAAGAACGAGAAGGAGAAGAATGTGTAGAAGAAGAAGAGGAAGAACAAGGAGAAGAAGAAGGAGAAGTAGTAGGTAAAAGAGAAGGAGGGCAAGAAGAAGGAGAACGAGAAGAAGATGGAGAAGCAGAAGTAAAATGAGACGCAGATGGAGAAATAGAAGGAGAAGGAGAAGGAGAAGGAAAATGATAAGGAGATGGAGAAGGAGAGGAGGAAGGAGAAGGAGGATGAGAAGAAGAAGAACAATAAGAAGAAGAAGAAGAAGAAAAAGAAGAAGAAAAAGAGGAGGAAGAAGAAGAAGAAATAGAAGAAGAAGAAGAAGAAGAAGGGGAAGAAGAAGAGGAAGAAAAATAACAAGAAAAGAAGGAGAAAAAGAAGAAAAAAGTGATGAAGAAGAAGAGGAATGAGAAGAAGAAGAAGACGAAGAAAAGAAGAGGAAGAGGAAGAAGAAGAAGAAGAAGAAAAAGATGAGGAAGCCAAAGATGATGAAGAAGAAGAAGAAGTAGTAGAAGAAGAAGTAGAAGAAGAATAAGTAGATGAAAAAGAAGAAGAGATAGAAGAAGAGGAAGAAGAGGAAGAAGAAAAACAAGAAGAAGAAGAAGAAGAACAGGAAGAAGAGGAGAAAGAGCAAGAGGATGAAGAAGGGATGTAGAAGAAGAAGAGAAAGAAGAGGAGAAAGAGCAAGAGGATGAAGAAGAGATGTAGAAGAAGAAGTTGTAGATGAAGGAGAGGAAGCAAAAGAAAAAAGAAGTGGAAAACGAAGAAGGAAAGCAAGAGAAAGAGGAAGGAGAAGAAGAAGAGGAAGGAGAGAAAGAAGTTGAAGAAAAAGAAGATGAAGATAAGAAAGAAGAAGAAGAAGAGGAAGAAGAAGAAGAAGAAGAGGAGGAAGAAGAAGAAGTGAAAGAAGAAGATGAAAAAGTGACAGATTAAGGATTAGGGGTAAGGGATTAAGAATTAAGGATTATGGATTAAGAATTATGAAATGAAGGGTTAGGGACAAGGAATTAATAAGGGAGGGATTGGGAATTCTAGATTAGGTATTAGGGATTATGGATTAATAATTAGGGGGAGGGATTAGGTATTAGGCATTATAGATTAGGCATTAGGGATTAAAGATTTAATATTAAAGAATATAATTTAGCAATTAGGGATTAGGGTTTAGAGAATAAGTACCATGGATTAGGGAGTAAGGATTATGGATTAGGGATTAGGAAGAAGCGGAGCAAGAAAAAGTGGAAGAAGGAAGAAGGAAGAGGGAAGAAGTAGAAGAAGAGGAAGAAGATAAGTATTAGGGGTTAAGAATTAGGGATTAAGGATCACGAATAAAATGATATGATATTAGGTGTTAAGGATTAAGGATTAAGAATTAGGGATTATGGATTACAGATTAAAGATTAGTGATTAGGGATTATCAATAAGGGATTAGGGGTTAAGGTTTAGGGATTAAGGATTAAGGATAAGGGAGTAGGGATTAAGGAATAAGTAATAGGGGTAAGGGATTAATTATTATGGATTAGGGATTGATTAGGTTAAGGATTAGGGATGAAGGGATCAATGATTAGGAATTAGGGATTAAGGAGTAATGATTAAGGGATTAATTTTTAAAGATTGGAGATTAGGGTTTCGAGATTACAGATTAGAGAAAAAGGATTAAGGATTAAGTATTATAGATTAGTGATTATGGATTAGGGATTCAAGATTATGGATTAGGGAGGAAGGAATTATTGATTAGAGAATAGGTATTAAGGATTAGGGATTAGGGAGGGAGGGGTTTGATATTAGCTATTAGAGATTAGATATTAGGGAGTTAGGATTATGGATTAGTAATTAGGGATTAGGATTTAGGATTAAGGATTACAAATTAAGGTGTAGGGATTAGAGAATAAGTGATAGGGATGAGGGATTAAGGATTATTGGTTATGGACTAGGGATTAAGGATTAGAGATGAAGGGATTAATGATTAGGGATAATGGATTAAGGATTAAGGGATTAATTATTAAAGATTAAGGATTTAGCATTTGGGATTATGGATTAGGAAAAAGGAATTAAGGATTAAGGATTAAAGATTAGGTATTTCAAAAGTCAAATTAGGTATAAGAGATTATTGATTAAAGATTAAGGGATTATGATTGGGATTTAGGATTAAGGATTATGGAGAAGTAAAAGGAGAAGCCGTAGAAGGAGGAGAAGGAGAAAGACAAGAAGAAGGTGAAAGAAAAGAAGAACGAGATGGAGAAGAAGAAGAAGAAGAAGAGGAAGACGAAGGCGAAGGGGAAGAAGAAGAAATAAAAGAAGAAGAAGAAGGAGAAGAAGATGAAAAAAAGAAGTGAAAGAAGAAGAGGAAGAATAAGAATAAGAAAAGAAGAAGAAGGAGAAAAAGTAGAAGAAGAAGGGGAAGTACAAGAAGAGAAAGAAGAAGTAGAAGCAGAAGAAGAAGAAGAGGAAGAAGAAGAAGAAGAGGAAGAACAAGAACAAGAAAAGGAAGAGAAAGATGAGGAAGAAGAGGAAGAAGAGGAAGAAGAAGATAATAAGGAAGAAGAAGTGGAAGAAGAAGTGGAAGAAGAAGAAGAAGAAGAAGAAAGGGAAGAAGAGATTGATTAAGGATTAGTGATTAGGGGTTAAGAGTTAGAGATAAGGTGTTAGGGTCTAAGGAATAAGGACTATGGATTTGCAATTATGGATTTGGGTTTAAGGATTATGGATAATGGATTAAGGAGTAGGGATTATTGAATAAGTAATAAGGATTAAGGATTAGAGATTAGGTATTAAGGATTAAGGGATTAATTATTAAGGATCAGGCATTAAAGATTAAAGATTAAGGGTTAAATTACTAAGTATTATGGATTAGGGATTACGGATTAGGAAATTGAGATTCGAAATTTAGCATTAGAGATTAGTTATCAGGGATTCGGGATTCAAGATTAGGGAATAAAGATTAAGCAATTATAATTAGGATTATCAATTATAGATTAGGGAATAAGGATTAAGGATAAGATATTAAAGATTAGAGATTATGAATTATAGATTAACGATTTAGGTAGGGATTAGGTATTAAGGATTATGGTTTAAGGATTAGAGATTAGGGACTAAGGAATAGGAATTATGGATTAAGGGTTGGTTAGGGATTAAGGAGGGATGGATTAAGCACTACAGATTAAGGATTAGGGATTAGAGATTAGGGAGGGACAAATTAAGGAGTAGCGATTAGGGAATAAGGGATATGGATTACAAAGAAGAACAAGAAGAAGAATTCTAGAAGAATAAGAAGAAAAACAAGGAGAAGGAGAAGGAGAATGAGACAGAGAAGGAGAAGGAAAATGAGAAGGAGATGGAGAAATAAGGAGAAGGAGAAGGAGAAGGAGAAAGATAAGAAGAAGGTAAAGGAGAAGAGGAAGGAGAAGAGGATGAGAAGAAGAAGAATAAGAATAAGAAGAAGAAGAAGAAGAAGAAAAGAAGAAGAAAAAGAGTAGGAAGAAAAAGAAGAAGAAATAGAAGAAGAAGAATAAGAAAAACAAGAAGAATAAGGAGAAAAAGAAGAAGATGGGGAAGTAGAAGAGAAAGAAGAATAATAAGAAAAGAAGAAGAAGAAAAAGAAGAAGAAAGTGATGAAGAAGAAGAGGAAGGAGAAGAAGAAGAAGAAGAAGAAGAAGACGAAGAAGAAGAGAAGAAGAAGAAAATGAAGAAGAGGAGGAGGAAGAAGAAGAGGAACAAGAAAATGACGATGAAGAAGAAGAAAAGTAGGATGAAGAAGAAGAAGAAAAGGAAGAAGAGGGAGATGAGTAAGAAGGAGAAGAAGAAGAAGAAGAAGACGAGGAAGAAGTCAAAAAGGAAGAATAATAAGAAGAAGAAGAAGAGGAAGAAGAGATAGATTAGGGATTACTGAGATTATGGGCTATCGATTAAAGAGACAAAGAGGAAGAAGAGGAAAAAGAAGAAGAAGAAGAAGAATAAGAAGCAGAAAAGGAAGTCGAAGAAGAAAAGGAAGAAGAAGAAGAAGAAGAAAAAGAGGGAGAAGAAGAAGAAGAAAAAGGAGGAGAAGAAGAAGAAGAGGAAGATGAAGAAGAAGAAGAAGAAGAAAAAGAAGAAGTAGAAGAAGAAGAAATAGAAGAATAGAAAGATGGAGAAGAGGCAAGGAAGAAGAAAAAGAAGAAGAAAATGAAAAGATAAAGAAAAAGAAGCAGAAAAGGAAGAAGTAACAGAAGGAGAAGAAGCAGAAGAAGAAGAAGAAGAAGACAAAGAAGAATAAGAAGAGGAATAAGAAGAAGAAGAAGAAAAGGAAGAAGAAGAAGAGGAGGAAGATGAAGAAGAAGAGGAAGATGATGGAGAAGAAGAAGAGGAAGAAGAGGAGGAAGAATAAGAAGAATAAGAAGAAGAAGTGAAAGATGAGGAGGAAGAAGAAGAGAAAGAAGAAGAGGAAGATGAGAAGAAGAAAAAGAGAAACAAGAAGATGAAGAAGAGGAAAAAGAAAAGAAACAAGAAAAAGAAGAAGGGGTAGAAAAGATGTATATGGGATTAAGGGTTAGGGATTAGGTGTTAAGGATTAAAGATTATGGATTAATGATTAAGCATTAGGGATTAGAGATTATGTATTAGTAATTAAGGATTAAGGTTCAGAGATTAAGGATAAGGAATAAAGAGTAAGGATTAATGAATAAGTAATAGGGATTAGAGATTAAGGATTAGGGATTATAGATTAAGGGATTAATTATTAAGGATTTTAGGTTAGGTATTAATGATTAGGGATTACAAATTAGGTAATCAAGATTATGGATTAAGGATGAGAGATTATTGATTAAGGATTTGAGATTCAAGATTAGGAATTAGAGATTAAGGTTTAGGGACAAGAGATTAAGCAATTATAATTACCATTAAGGATTAAGAATTATAGATTAAGGATTAAGGAGTAGAGATTAAGGATTAGGGATTAAGGATTAGGGATTACAGATTAGGGATTATTGATAACAAATTAGGGATTAAGGATTTGGGATTATGAATTTAGGATTAAGGTTTAGGGATTAGAGTTTATGGATTAGAGATTAGGGATTAAGGATTAAAAATTTTGGATTAAAGATGGATTAATGATTAGGGTTTGGGGATTAGGGATTAGGGATTATGGATTAAGGAGAGATGGATCAGGCATTATAAATAAGGAATTAGGGAATAAGGATTAAGGATTACAAAGAAGAACGAGAAGAAGAGGTCGTAGAAGAACAAGAACAAGAATAAGAAAAGGGAGAAGAAGAGGAAGAAAGAGAAGGAGGAGAAGAAGAAGAAGAAGAGGAAGAAGAAGAATAAGAAGAAGAAGAAGAAGAAGAAGAAAAAGAGGTAGAAGAAGAAGAGGTAGAAGAATAGAATGAAGGAGAAGTGGAAAAGGAAGAAGGAAAAGATGAAGAAGATGAAAAGATAAAGGAGTAGAAGAGGAAGAAGAAGTAACAGAAGAAGAAGAAAAAGAAGAAAAGGAAGAATAAGAAGATGAATAAGAAGAAGAAGAAGAAAAGGAAGTAGAAGAAGAAGAAGAAGAAGAAGATGTTGATGAAGAAGAAGAAGAGGAGGAGGAAGAAGAAGAATAATAAAGAAGAGAAAGATGAGGAGGAAGAAGAAAAAGAAGAAGAAGATGAGAAAGAGAAGAAGAAGAGGAAGAAGAAAATAAAGAAGGCGTATTGGAAAGGAAGAAAAGATGTATATGGGATTAGGGTTTAGGGATTAGGTGTTAGGAATTAAGGATTAGGGATTAAGGAATAAGGATTAGGGATTAGAGACTATGGACTAGTACTTAAGGATTAAGGTTTAGAAATTATGGATAAAGGATTAAAGAGTAAGGATTAAAGAATAAGTAATAGAGATTATAGATTAAGGGATTATTTTCTAAGGATTTTAGGTTAATTATTAATGATTAGGGATTTCAAATTAGGTAGTTAAGATTAAGGATTAAGGATGAGAGATTCAAGATTAGGAATTAGAGATTAAGGATTTGGGACAAGAGATTAAGCAATTATAAATACGATTAGTGATTAAACATTATAGATTAAGGATTAAAGATTAAGAAGTAGAGATTAGGGATTATGGATTAAGGATTAGGGATTATTGATTATAAATTAGGAATTAAGGATTTGGGATTAAGTGTTAAGGATTAGGGTTTAGGGATTAGAGATTATGGATTAAGGATGGATTAATGGTCAGGGTTTGGGGATTAGGATTAGGGATTAAGGAGAGATGGATCAGGCATTATAGATTAGGGATTAGGGAATAAGGATTAAGGATTACAAAGAAGAACAAGAAGAAGAGGTCGTAGAAGAAGAAGAAGAAGAAGAAGATGAAGAAGTAGAAGAAGTAAAAGAAGAAGAAGATGGGGAAAAGATGAAGAAGAAGAAGAAGAAGAAGAAGAAGGACAAGGAGAAGGAGAAGAAGAAGAAGAAGAGGAAGAAGGAGAAGATGAAGAAGAAGATGAAGAAGAAGTAGAAGAACCAGAAACAGAACGGGATGAAGAACATGAAGAAGAAGAAGAGGAAGAAGAAGAAGAAGAAGAAGAAGAGGAACAAGAAGAATAAAAATAAGAAGAAGAAAAAGACAAAGAAGAAGAAGAAAAAGAAAAAGGAGAAAAGGATGAAGGAGAAAAAGTAGTAGTAGTAGAAGATGAAGATGAAGGAGAAGAAGAAGAAGAAGAAGAAGAAGAAGTCCAAAATGAAGTGCAAAAAGTAGAACAAGAAGAAGTAGACGAAGAAGAAGAACAACAACAAAAAGAAGAAGAGAAAAAGCAAAAGAAGATGAGGAAGAAGAAGGAGAAGAAGTCGAAGAAAGGGAAGAAGAAAAGGAAGAAGGAGAAGGAGAAGGAGAAGGAGAACTTGGAGAAGGCAGAGAAGGAGATTGGGAACGAGAACTAGAGGTAGGAGGAGAAGGATAAAGAGAAGGAGATAGAGATGTAGAAGGAGAATGACAAGGAGAAGGAGAAGGAGAAGGAAAAGAAGAAGGAGAAGAAGATGAAGATGAGGAAGAAGAAGAAGAAAAAGAAAAAGAATACGAAATAGAAGAAGAGGAAGAAGAAGAAGAAGATGATGATGAAGAAGAATAAGAAGAAGAAGTAGAAGAAGAAGAAGAGGAAGAGGAAGAAGAGGAAGAGGAGGAAGATGATGATGATGGAGAAAAAGATGAAGAAGATTAGAGATTATAGATTAAGGATTAAAGATTTAGGATTAAAGTTTAGGGATTATGTATTAAGGATTAGGGATTAGATTATAGATTAAGGATTAGAGATTAAGTATTAAGGATTAGCGTTTAGGGATTAGAGATTATGGATTCGAGATTAGAGATTAAAGATTAGGAATTATGGATTAAGGATGGATCAACTATTAGAGTTTGAGCATTAGAGAAAAGGGATTAGAAAGGGATCAATTAGGCGTTATAGATCAGGGATTAGTAAATAAAGATTATGGATTACGAAGAGGAATGAGAAGAAGAAGAAGAAGAAGAAGAAGAGGTAGAAGAAGAAGGCAAAGAAGAAGAAGAAGAAGGAGAAGAAGCATAAAAGAAGGAGAAGAAGTAGAAGAAAAGGAAGAAGAAGAAGAAGAAGAAGAAGAATGAGAAGAAGAAGAGGAAAAATAAGAAAAAGAATAAGAATATTAACAGGAAGACGAAGAAGAGGAAAAACAAGAAGAAAAGGAATAAAAGGAACAAGAAGACTAAGAATAAGAATAAGAAGAAGAAGAAGAAGTAGAAGAAAAGATGAATGAGAAGAACAAGAAGAAAAATAAGAAGAAGAAGAGGTAAAAGAACAGAAAAAAGTTGTAGAACAAGTAAAAGAAGAGGAAGAATAAGCAGAAGAAGAACAACAACAAAAAGAAGAAGAGAAGAAGTAGGATAGGAAGATGAAGAAAAAGGAGAAGAAGACGCAGAAGTAGAAGAAGAAAAGGAAGTAGAAGAAGGAGAATGTAGAGGAGGACGTGGAGAAGGTGGAGAAGGAGAAGAATAATAAGAATAAGGAGCAGGAGAAGTAGAAAAAGTAGAGAGAGAAGTAGAAAGGGAAGGAGAAGGAGACAGAGATCTAGAATGAGATGGAGACAGAGAAGGAGAAGGAGAAGAAGGAGAAGAAGTAGAAGTAGAGGAAAAAGAAGAAGAAGAAGAAGAAGAATAAGAAGAAGAAGAAATAGAAGAAGAAGAACAACAAGAAAAACAAGAAGAAATAGGATAGAAGAAAAAGAAGAAGAAGAAGAAGAAGAAGGAGGAGAAGAAGAAAAGAAGGAGAGGAAGAAGAAGAACAAGTAAAGAAGTAGGAGAAACAGAAGTAGAAGAAAGGGATGAAGAAGAAGAGCAAGAAGAAGAAGATGAAGAAGAAGAAGAAGAAGAAAATGAAGAAGAAGAAAAAAAAGAAGAAGAAGAGGAAGAAGAAGGAGAAGAAGTAGAAGAAGAGGAAGAAGAAGAAGAAGTGGAAGAAAAAAAAGAGCAAGTGGAAGAAGATGAAAAACACGAAGAGGAAGAAGAGATGGATTAAATATTAGCGATTAGTGGCTGGAGATTAGTGAGAAGATGAATAAGAATAATAATAATATCAAGAAGATGTTTAAGAAGAAGAAGAAGAAGAAGAAGAAGCAAACGAAGAAGAAGAAGAAGAAGATGAAGAAGAAGAAAAGGGAAAGAAGAAGAAGGAGAAGAAGAAAAAGAAGAAGGAGAAGAAGAAGAAGAAGAAGAGGAAGAGGAAGAAGAAGAGCACGATGATGATGTTGAAAAAGGAGATGAAGAAGAAATAGAGGAAGAAGAAATGGAAGAAGAGGAAGAAAGAGAAGAGGAAAAAGAAGAAGAAAAGGAACAAGAAGAAGAGGAAGAAGAAGAAGAAGAACAAGAAAAAGAAGGAGAAGAAGAAGAAGAAGAAGAAGTAAAAGATGGAGGAAAAGAAGAAGAAGAAGAGGAATATGAAGAAGAAGAAAAAGAAGAGGAAGAGGAGGAAGAAGAAGAAGAAGAAGAAGAAGAATAATAAGAAGAAGAGCAAGAAGAGCAAGAAGAAAGAGAAGAAGAAAAAAAGAATAAAAAGAAAAAGAAGAAGAAGAATAAGAATAAGAATAAGAATTAGAATAAGAATAAGAATAAGAAGAAGAAGAAGAAGAAGGGGAAGAAGAAGAAGAAGAGGATCAATTAGTAAAAGAAGAAGAAGAAGAAGAAGAGTAGAAGAAGAAGAGAAGGAGAAGAAGAAGAAGAAGGAGAGCAGTAATAAGAAGAAGAAGAAAAAGAAGTGGAAGTAGTAGAAGAAGAAGAATAGCACAGAGAACAAGAGTAGGAAGTAGTAGTAGTAACAGAAGATGAAGAAGTAGAAGAGGAAGAAGAACAAGGAGAAGTAGAAGAGGAAAAAGATGTGGAAGAAGAAGAAGAAGAAGGCGAAGAAGAAGGAGAATAAGAAGGAGGTGAGGAAGACTAACAAGAAGAAGAAAAAGAGCAAGAAGTAGAAGAAGAGGAACAAGAAGTAGAAGAAAAAGTAGTAGAACAAAAAGAAGAAGAAGAGGAAGAAGAAGAAGAAGGGGTAAAAGAAGAACAAGAAGAAGAAGAAGAATAGGAAGAAGAAGAAGACGAAGAAGTAGAGGAAGAAGAAGAAGAAGAGTAAGAAGAAGAGGAAGACGAAGAAGAGGAAGTAGTAGTAGAAGAAGAAGATGAAGAGGATGAAGGACAAGAGGAAAAAGAAGAAATAATAGCAGAAGTAGAAGAAGAAGAAGAAGAGGGAGAAGAAGATGTAGAAGAACAAAAGTGAAATGAGGAAGAAGAGGAAGAAGATGAAGAAGATGAGGAAGAGTTAGAAGAAAAGAAGAAGAAGAAGAAGAAGTTGAAGAAGAAGATAAGATAAAGAAATAAAAGAAGAAGTAGAGAAGAAGAAGAAGAAGGAGACTGAGAAGAACAACAAGAAGACGTAGAAGCAAAAAATGAAGTAGAAGAGGAAGTAGAAAGAGAAGAAAAAGAAAAGACGATGATGATGGTGAAAAAGAAGAAGAAGAAGAAGAAGATGATGATGGCGAAGAAGAAAAAGAAGAAGTTGAAGAAGATGGGGAAGAAGAAGATTAAGAAGAAGAAGAAGAAGAAGATGATGATGATGAAAAGGAAGGAGAAGAAGAAGAAAAAAATGAAGAAGAAGAAAAACAAGAAGTTGAGGAAGAAGAAGAAGGGGAAGAAGAAGACACGAACGAATAGGAGGAAGAAAAAGAGGAGGAAGAAGAAGAAGAAGAGGAAGAAGAAAAAGGAGAAGAAGAAGAAGAAATGGAAGAAGAGGAGAATAAGAGGGAGAAGTAGAAGAGGAAGAAGAGCAAGAAGAAGAGGAAGAAGGAGAAGAAAAAAAGAACAAGATAAAGAGGAAGAAGAAGAAAAGAAGAAGTAGAGGAAGTAGAAGAAGGCAAAGAAGAAGAAAACATAGAGAAGGAAGAAGAAGGAGAGGAAGAAGAGGAAAAAGAGGAGGAAGAAGAAGAAGAAGAAGTCAAAGAAGAAGAAGAAGAATAAAAAGAACAAAACGAAGAGGAACAAGAATAACAAGAAGAAGTAGATGACAAACAAGAAGAATAAGAAGTAAAAGAAGAAGAAGAAAAGGAAGAAGAAGAAGAAGAAGAAGAAAATGAAGAAGAAAAAGAGGAAGTAGTTGAAGGAGAAGGGGAAGAAAAAAATAAAGAAGAAAAAGAAGAAGATGAGGAAGAAGAAGAAGGGGAAGAAGAACAAGCAAAAGAATAATAGGAAGAAGAAGTAGAAGAAGAAGAAGAAGAAGAAGAAGAAGAAGAAGAAATGGAAGACGAGGAAGAATTAGAGGGAAAAGTAGAAGAGGAAGAAGAGCAAGAAGAAGAGGAAGAAGGAGAAGAAAAAAAGAACAAGATAAAGAGGAAGAAAAGAGAAAAAGAAGTGGAAATAGAAGAAGACAAAGAAGAAGAAAATAAAGAGAAGGAAGATGAAGAAGAGGAAGAAGAGAAACAAGAGGAGGAAGATGAAGAAGAAGAAGAAGAAAACGAAGAGGAGCAAGAATAACAAGAAGAAGTAGAAGATAAACAAGAAGAAATAAAAGAAGAAGAAGAAAAGGAAGAAGAAGAAGAAGAAGAAGAAGATGATGATGAAGAAGAAGAAAAAGATGTAGTAGAAGGAGAAAGGGAAGAAGAAGAAGAGGTGGAGAAGAAGAAGAAGAAGTTGAAGAAGAGGAAGAAGAAGAAGAGGAAGAAGGAGAAGAAGTGAGGAAGAAGTCGAAGCGAAAGATGACGAAAAAGTGGAAGAAGAAGAAGAAGAACAAGTGAAAAAAGAAAAAGTAAAAGAAGAAGAAGAATTAGAAAAAGATGAAGATGATGATGATGAAGGAGAAGGAGAAGAAGAAGAAGAAGAAGAGGAAGAAGAAGAAGTATAGGAAGAAGAAGAAGAAGAGGAAGAAGATGAAGAGGAGGAACAAGAAGAAGAAGTGGAAGTAGAAGAAGAGGAAGAAGAGGAATGAAAGGTGGAAGAAGAAGAAGAAGAAATAGTAGTACAAAAAGAAAAAGAAGAAGAAGAACAAAAAAAGATGGAGAAGAAGAGGAAGAATATGAAGAAGAGGTAGAAGAAGTAGAAGAAGTTTGAGAACAAGAAGAAGAAGAAGAAGAAGAAGAAGCATTAGGAATTAGGGATAAGTGATTTGGTATTAATGATTAGGGATTACAGAACTGGGGTTAGAGATTAGGGATTAAAGATTAAGGATAAGAGATAAAATATTCGAGATTAGAGATTAGGGAATATGGGATTAGGTCATAAAGATTGGGGATTAAGTATTAGGGATTAGAGATTAGCGATTAAAGATTAGGGATTAGGGATTACAGATTACGAAAAAAGTAGAGAAAGAAGAAGAAGAACAAGAAATAGAAGAAGAAGTGGAAAGAAGAAGAGCAAAAGAGTAGTAGTAGTAGTAGAAGAAGAAGAGGAAGAAGAAGAAGAAGAAGAAGAAGAAGAAGAAAAGGAAGAAGTAGAAGAAGAAGAAGAAGAAGAAAAGAAGGAGAATAATAATAATAATAATAATAACAATAAGAACGAAGATGATGATGATACTGAAGAAGATAAAAAAGAAGAAGAAAAGGAAGTTGATGATGTTGAAGACAATGAAGAAGAAGAGAAGCAGAAGAAGAAAAAGAAGAAGAAGAAGAAGAAGAAGAAAGGGAAGAGGAAGAAGATGATGATGATGATGAAGAAGAAGATGATGAAGAAGAAGATGATGAAGAAGAAGAAGAGGAAGAAGAGGAAGAAAAAGTAGAAGAAAAAGAAGAAAAAGAAGAGGAAGAAGAGGAAGAAGTGGATGAAGAAGAACATGAAGATTTGGAGGAAGAAGAAGAAGTGGAAGAAGAAGAGGAAGAAGAAGAAGAAGAATAGAAGAAGAAGAGAAAGAAGAGGAAGAAGAAGAAAAGGAAGATGAAGAAGTCAAAGGGGAAGAAAAAGTAGCAGAATGAAGAGAAGGAGAGCAAGAAGAAGAAGAAGAAGAGGAAGAAGAAGAAGAAGGAGGAGGAGAAGAAGAACAAGAAAAAGAAGAAGAAGAAAAAGAAGAAGAAGAAGAAGAAGCAGAAGAGGAGGAGAAGGGGAAGAAGAAGAATAAGAATAAGGATATGAATAAGAAGAAGAAGAATAGAAGAAGAAGAAGAAGAAGAAGAAGAAAATGAAGAAGAAGAAGTGGAAGTAGAAGTAGAGGAGAAAGAAGGAGATGAGGAAAAAGAAAAAGAAGAAGAAGAAGGGAAGATAAAGAATGAGAAGAAGAAGTAGAGAAGAAGAAGAAGAAGGAGAATGAGAAGAACAAGAAGAAGTAGAAGCAGAAAATGAAGAAGTAGAAGAGGAAGTAGAAGGAGAAGAAGAAGAAAAGGCGATGATGATGGTGAAGAAAAAGAAGAAGAAGAAGAAGAACAAGGAAAAGAAGAAAAAGAACTAGAAAACCAAGAGGGAGAAGAAGAAGTAGAAGAAAAAGAAGGCGAAGAACATGACGAAGAAGGAGGAGGAGCAGGAGAAGGAGGAGAAGAAGAAGAAGAGAAGAAGGGTAAGAAGAAGAAATGGAAAGAAGAAGAAGATGAAGGAGAAGAAGAAGAAGAAGAAGAAGAAGAAGACGAAGAAAAAGAAGAACAGGAAGAAGATGAAAAATTTGATGAAGAAGAAGAATAAAAAGAAGAAGAGTGAGAAGAAGAAGAAGAAGAGGAGGAGGAGGAAGAAAAGGACGAAGAAGAGAAAGAAGAAAAAGAAGTAGAAGAAGAAAAAGAAGACGAGGAAGAAGAGAAGAAAGAAGAAGAAGAAGATGACGAAGAAGTAGAAGAAGAGAAAGAAGAAGAAGAAGAAGAAGTTGAAGAAGAAGAAGAAGAGGTAGAAGAGGAAGAAGAAAAGGAAGTGGAAGAAGGAGAAGAAGAGGAACAACAAGAAGAGGAAGAGGAAGAAGAGGAA
>JAIUJO010000620.1:370000-375000 GCA_023846275.1 Vanilla planifolia | reverse complement strand
TCTTCTTCTTCTTCTTCTACTACTACTACAGCTTCTTCTTCTTCCACTACTTCTTTTTCTTCTTCTTCTTCTTCTTCCACCTCTTCTCCTTCTTTATCTTCTTCTTCTTTTTCATCTTCCTCTCCTTCTTCTCCTTCTTCCTCTACTTCTTCTTGTAATTACTATTCTTTATCATTTCTTCTTCTAATTCTTCTTTTTCCACTTCTTTTTCCACTTCTTTTTCCACTTCTTTTTCCACTTCTTCTTCTTTTTCTTCTTTATCTTGTTTTTCTTCTTCTTTATCTTCTACTTCTTCTACTTTCTTTTTATCTACTTCATCCTCCACTTCTTCTACTTCTTTCTCCACTTTTTCTTCTTCCCCCTCCTCCTCCTCTTCTTCTTCTTCTTCATCTTCTTCTTCCTCTTCCTCGTCATTTTCCTCTTCTTCTTCTTCTTCTTCTTCTTCTTATTCTTCTTCTTCTTCTACTATTGCTTCTTCTTCTTCTAGTACTACTACTACTTCTTCTTCTTCTTCTCGTTCTTCTACTTCTTCTCCTTCTTTTTCTTCTACTTCTTCTTCTTCCTCTTCCACTCCTTCTTCATATACTTCTTCTTGTACTTACTATTATTTATCATTTCTTCTTCTACTTCTTCTTTTTCCACTTCTTTTTCTTCTTCTTAATCATGATCTTCCTCTTACTTTTCTTCTTCTTCTTCTACTTCTTTATCTTCTTCTTCTTCTTCTTCCATATCTTCTTCTTTTTCTTTTTCTACTTGTTCCTTCTCCGCTTCTTCTTCTTCCTCTTCTTTTTTTTCTTCCTCCTCCTCTCTTCTTCTTTTTCTTCTTTTTCTTCTTCTTCTTCTTCTTTTTCTTCTTCATCTTCCTCTTATTCTTCCACTTCTTCTTCTTTCCCTTCTTTTTCTTTTACTGCTTCTTCTTCTCTTCTTCTTCTTCTTCTTCTTACTTCTATTTCTTCTAATTCTTTAATCTTCTTGTTCTTCTTCTTGTTTTTCTTCTTCTTCTTCTTCTTCTTCTTCTTCTCCTTCTACTTCTTCTTTTTCCTAATCTACTTCTTCCTCCTCCTCATCTTCTACTTCCTCTTCTTGCTCTTCTTTTTCCTCGTCTTCTTCTACTACTTCTTCTTCTTCTTCTTCCTCTTCTTCCGCTTCTTCTTCCCCTTCTTCATCTTCTTCTTCTTCTTCTTCTTCTTCTTCTTCTTTTTCCTCTTCCTCTTCTTCTTCTTCTTGTTCTTCTTCTACTTCTTCAACTTCTTCTTCTTCTTCTTCTTCTTCTTCTTCTTCTTCTGCTTCTACTTCTACTTCTTTTTCTTCTTCTTTTTCTTCTTCTTTTTCTTCTTCTTCTTCTTCTGCTTCTACTTCTTCTTCTTCTTCTTCCCTCTTCTTCCTCTTCTTATTACTCTTCTTCTTCTTCTTCTTCTTCTTCTCTTCTTCTTCCACTTCTTCATCATCTTCTTCTTCTTCTTCTTCTTCTTCTTCTTCTACTTCCTTTTCTTCTTCTTCTTCTGCTTCTCCTTCTTCTTCTTCTTCTTCTTTTTAATCTTCTTATTCTTATTCTTTTTCTTTATCTTCTTCTTCTTCTTCTTCTTTTTCTTCTTCTTCTTCTTCTTCTTCTTCTTCTTCTTCTTCTTCTTCTTATTTATCTTCTACTTCTACATTTTCTTTATCTACTCCTTCCTCCACTTCTTCTTGTTCCTCTTCTTGCTCATCTCTCTCCTCTTCTTCATCCTCTTCCTATTCTTCTTCTTCTTCTTCCTCTGCTTCTTCTTCTTCTTCTTCTTCTTCTACTTCTACTTCTACTACTAATTTTTCTTCTACTTCTTCTTCTACTACCACTTCTTCTCCTTCTTTTTCTTCTTCTTCTTCTTCCTCTTCTTCTTCTTCCCCTTCTTCTACTTCTTCTTCTACTACTACTACCACTTCTTCTCCTTCTTTTTCTTCTTCTTCTTTTTCCTCTTCTTCTTCTTCCCCTTCTTCTTCTACTTCTTCTTGAACTTACTATTCTTTATAATTTATTTTTTCTGCTTCTTCTTCTTCCTCTTCTTTTCTTCCACTACTTCCTCTTCTTAATCATCATCTTCCTCTTCTAATTCTTCTTCTTCATCAACATCATCATCTTCTTCTTCTTCTTCCACTTCCTCTCCTTCTTCTTCTTCTTATTCTTCTTCTTTTTCTTCTTCCTATCCATCGTCTTCTTATATTGCTTTTTTTCTTCTTCCTCTTGTTCTTCATCTTCTTCTTCTTTTCCTTCCTCTTCTTCTTCCTCTTCTTCTACTACTTCTTCTTCTTCTTCTTCTTCTTCTTTCCCTTCTTCTTCTTCTTCTTCTTCTTCTTCTATTTCTTCTTCTTCTTCTTCTTCTCTTCTTCTTCCTCCTCCTCCTCCTCCTCCTCCTCTTCTTCTCCTACTTGTACTACTACTTGTTCTTTTTCTTCCTTTCTTTCTTGTTCATTTTCTTCTTCTTCTTCTTCTTCTTCATCGTCTTCTTCTTCAACTTCTTCCACAACTTCTATTTCGTCTGCTTCTTCTTCCTCTTCTTCTTCTTCTTCTTCTACTTCTTCCTCTCCTTCCTGTCATCATCTTCTTCTTCTTCTTCTTCTTCTTCTTCTTATTCTTCATCTTCTTTTGGTTCTTCGGCCTCTTCTTCTGCATCTTCTTCTTCTTCTTCTTCTTCTTCTTCTGCTTCTTTTTCTTATTCTTCTTCTTCTTCTTCTTCTTCTTCATCTTCTTCTTTTATTACCTCTACTTCTTCTTTTTCTTCCTCTTCTTCTTCATATTCTTCTTCATCTTCTTCTTCCTTTTCTTCTTCTTCTTCTTCTTCTTCTTCTTCTTCCTCTTCTTCTTCTTCTTCATCATCATCATCATCTTCCTCTTCTACTACTACTTCTTCTTCTTCCTCTTCTTTTTCTTCCTCTTCTTCCTCCCTATCTTCTTTTTCTTCTTCTTCTTCATCTTCTTCTTCTCCTTCTTCTTCTTCTTCTTCTTCTTTTAACTTCTTCTTCTTCTTCTTCTTCTTCTTCTCTTCTTCTTATTCTTCTTCTTATTCTTCTTTATTTTCTTCTTCTTCTTCTTCTTCTTCTCCTTCATCTTCTTCTTCTTGTTGTTGTTCTTTTTATACTTCCTCTTCTTATTCCTTTTCTTCTTCTTCTTCCTCTCCTTGTCCTTCTTTTTCGTCTTCTTCTTCTTTTCCATCTTCTTCATCTTCATCTTCTTCCTCCTCCTTCTCTTCTTCTTCTTCTTCTTCACCTTCTTTCTCTTCTATTGCAACTTCTTCATCTTCTTCTTCTACTTCTTCTTCTCCTTCTATTTCTTCTTCTTCTTCTTCTTCTTCTACTACTACAACATCCTCTTTTACTTTCTCTTCTTTAAATTTTCTTCTTCTTCATCCTCTTCTTATTCCTCATCATCTTCTTCTTCTTCTTCTTCTTCTTCTACTTTTTCCTCTTTTACTTCCCCTTCTTCTTCTTCTTCCATTTTTTCTTATTCTTCTTCTTCTTCTTCTTCTTCTGCTTCTTCTTCTTCTTCCTCTTCTTCTTCTTCTTCTTCTTGTTATTCTTCCTTTTCTTCTTCTTCTTCTTCTTCCTCCTCCTCTTCTTCTTCTTCTTCTACTTCTTTTCCTCCTCCTCTTCTTCTTCTTCTTCTACTTCTTCATCTTCTACTTGTACTTCTTCTTTTAATTCCTTTTCTTTATCTTTTCTTCTTCTTGCTCTTCATCTTCTTCTTCTTCATCCTCTTCTTCTTCTTCTTCATCATCTTATTTTAATTCTTATTCCACTTCTTCTACTTCTACTACTACCTTCTTCTTTTTCTTCTTCGTCTTCTTCTTTGTCATTTCTTCTCCCCTTTTCCATTACTTCATCTTATTCTTCTTCTTCTTCTTTGTCTTCTATTACTACTACTTCTTCTTCTTCTCCTTCTTCATCTTCTTCTTCCCCTTCTTCTTCTTCTTATTCTTCTTTTTCTTCTTTTTCTTCTTCTATTACTACTTCTCGTCGCTGTTTTTCTTTGTCTTCTTCTTCTTCTTCTTCTACAGCTACTTCTTCTTCTTCCTCTTCTTCTTCTTTTCCTTCTTTTTCTTCTTCTTCTTCTTCTTCTTCTTCTATAGGTCCTTCTTCTTTTTTTTTTGTTATTATTAATCTTCTTCTGTTTCTTCTTCTTCTTCTTCTTCTTCCTTTTCTTCTTCTTCTTCTTCTTCTTCTTCTTCATCTACTTCTTCTTATTCTTCTTCATCTTCTTCTTCTTCTTCTTGTTCTTATTCTTCTTCTTCTTCTACTACTTCTCCTCCTCCCTCCTTCTTCTTCTTCTACTTCTTATTCTTCTTCTTTTTCTCTACCCTTCTTCTTCTTCTCCTTATGATTCTTCTTATTCTTCCAATTGTTCTTCTTCCTCTTTCTCTTCTTGTTCCTTTTCTTCTTCTTCTTCTTCTTCTTCTCCTTCTTCATCTGCTTTTTCTACTACTACTACATCTTCTTCTTTTATTACTTCTTCTTCTACTTCTTCTTCTTCTTCTTCTTGTTCTACTAATACTATAAATTTTCTTGTACTTCCTTTTCTTTACGTTTTCTTCTCCTCCTTCTTCTTTGTCTTTTACAACTTTTTCTTCTTCCTCTTCTTTTTCTTCCTCTTCTTCCTCTTCTTCTTTCTCTTCTTCTTTTTCTTATTATTCCTCAACTTCTTCCTCTTCTAATTCTTCTTCTGCTTCATCATCATCATCTTCTTCTTCCTTCTTCTTCTTCTACTTCATCTTCTTCTTCTTCTTCTTCTTCTCCTTCTTCTTCTTCTTCATCATCTTCTTCTTCGATTGTTTCTTCTTCTTCTTCCTCTTCTTCTTCTTCATCTTCTTCTTCTTCCTCTTCTTCTTCTTCTTATTCTTCTTTCTCTTCTTCTTCTTCTTCTTCTTCTACTTCTTCTTCTTCTTCTTCTTCTTCTTCATCTCTCTCTTCTTATAATTCTTCTTCTTCTTCTTATTCTTCTTCTTCTTTTTCTTCTTCTTCTTCTTCTTCTA